>SSHV01009976.1:5955-72350 GCA_009793145.1 Cynopterus brachyotis
GTAGGCAGCATACAAGCCGCTTAGATCTCTGCCATGAATAATGTCATTTTTCTCTCTGGAAGAGTAAATACTCAAGCCAGCGATCCTTGGCCCCAGCTTGTCTTTGGTACCGAGAGTCGTTTTCCAATCAGTACTGCTTGTGTCATTTCGACTGGGGCTCCACAGTGGTAAGTGCGGTAGGACATAAAATGAAGGAAGGCCTTGCTCTGTTTAGTTGGGTCAGGGTAGGTGATCGTGTCTGTCTCTCAGCCTTCCATTCCACACCACAACTGCTGAGACACAGCTCGTGCCCCTGCTCCACTCTCTGCACAATCCCTGGGCTTGACTGTGTGGAGTTCACAGATATCTCAGGCAGTGCTTTTAGGGGAACTGGCTGGAAATTCTCCCCTGCCCCTCGTCATACAGAAAATTCTAGCTGTGAGAGCAGCCAGCTTCTTTGTCTACCCAAAAGACTCACTGCAGTTCTAAGCTCTAGAAGCTCTGAGGTACAGATAGCTCACTCAGACATGCATGTGTGCAGGTTGGCTGTTATCTGTCTAGTTTTAGATGTTCAGCTTTTTGTTATTTCAACAGAAGAGACCTCGGGACATTTCCTCACTTTGCCATGCTCCTAAGGTTCTCAGGATTTGTCAGGATTTAAAAAGTCTTAATCCTCTGTCTACATTCTAGAAAGATGTAGGTTATAAATTAAATGTAAGAGATGTTACCAGCCATACTAGATATAAGGACCTCACTTTCTACAATGAGATAACCTATACCATATAAAAGAACATCCCTGTTAGTCTGGTACAGTCAGAAAAATTTGGTGTTTAGAAGGGTAGTTTTTACACCGATGACACTCATTTCCATATACAAGACCATTACTTCAGAATTTATAGACAGAACACCACAAAAGAAGAGAAGTTCAGAAACACATCAGCAAAATTGGAGGTGCATGGAATTTCCAGGACTGTCTGTGCCCCTAAACACCATAAAAACTAGCATGTTGACCACATCAACTTTTATCAAAACTCTGGATGATACTTTTTAGATAGTGAATTAGAAGAGCCACTGAAACTCATTAGGAGAGGTTTGTGTCATTTTTATTTTCCCATGTTCCACTTCCCTGTCATTGTAGCCCATATTCCTGGTTCAGGAGGGAGAAGAGTGGACCTCTTCTGAAAGAAATGTGTTTTTCTGTTAAACATCGTTATCTCTCTGAAGGACAAACACCAGGATCTAGTCTTTAACTTGCCTAATTACAGACTCTTTCAGAACCAAAGAACTTTGACACAGGGCCCACTTATACACAAATCTTTTTCAATACTGTACTTTTCTCATACTGTTTTATCAATTTTATTGAGCTTTCTTTATGTAATATAATACATAATATATATAATATATTATACACTTCACACCACGTGCTAGTTAACTGTTATTGGTAACACTTCTAGGTCTATAGAGCCTATGATTAGTTACGTTTTGGGGAACTCAACTCTCCTGACTTCGTACTGTTCCATTGCCAGCCATATGTTTTATTTTTTCCCCAAGTTAGATTTGACCTCTGTGTTAGACTACTAATTAACAGTCGAGCTAAAATAAGAGATACTTAAGGAACCACACAACATGGGGTTTTAGAAAATAGTATAGAAACTCTTTGAGGAAAGTACCATATGACTTCAAAAAAATCTAAGCACTGGAGATGCTAATTTTCAGTTCTTAAATCATAATCATGAAAAACAATATGGGCCATTTATTTTAAAAAAATCTATCTGAGGAAGCAGAGACATTGAACTCAATTGAACAGACTAGACAAAGTGAATTTTTAAGAATTCGCTCAAAAAGCTGTAGAAAATGAAAATGACATATACGGACTATCAATAACACTAAAACTTTGAAGGAAACACATTCTGGATCTTAAAACACACTAGAGCATTTCCACAACATATCTGACTACGCAGATGAAAGAGTCAGCAAACTTGAACATAGATCAGAGAAAGTTATTCAGTTGAAAGTAGAAAGAAAATCATACTAAAAACATTAATAGATCCTAAGAGACCTGTGAGAAAAAACGTGAAGTATACAAATATATTTCGAAAGATTAAGAAATTATAGCAAAGGGAACAAAAGGAATATTTGAAGAATTAAAGGCTGATAATGTGTCATGTTTGATAAAAGATATCCATTTACAGACTAAATAATAAAAAAAGAAACTCCAAATAAGGCGAGGTGGGGGGAGACACATAATGGCGCAATGCAATAAAATAGTTAAAAACCAAAGACATGGTCTCAAAAGGAGCAAAAGAGAAGTGACTCTCCTGTAAAAATAAAACAAAAGTAAGGACCAATTTATCATAATAAACCACAGTGGCAAGGGTATAGTGAAATGACATATTTAGTAAGAGAGAAAAGCCAAACAAAATTTCATGTGTAGCAAAACTGAGGGCTGTTAGTATACTGCCCTCTAAAAAAATACTAACGGGAGGTCTTCAGATACAAAGAATGAAAGACAAATTTGAAGCCCTTTGATGCAGTAACAATGGGAAAGTTAATTAACGTGGAAAAATAGAAGTCAATATCTTTGCATTTTTCTTTGCGACTTCTTTCGATAATTTGAAAGACAAGCTCCAGATTTTACTAAAGGATAGTTTATCCTCAAACTACCTGCCATCTTTCTGTTCCAAAACACTTGCATTTTTTTTTCCCGATGTTAAAGCCAGGCTTTCTTTCACTCACACAGAGCCACCAACCACCCCCTGACAACCGGCAGTACCAAAACCCTGTCTCCAGATGGAGAAGAAAGAGAGCTCCTGATAAATCATTAAGGTGAAAACAGTAGCTGTTTTGCACAAGGATGGTCAGAACAAGGAAACACAGGAATCGAGATGGTGTCTTTAGGTGTTTGGTTTTAACTACATACTGGTGTTCATATCGAACTGATTTTTCTTCTGCACATGTTTTCTCTTCCCTTTTATTTATCACGCATGTGATGTGATAAAATCACCACCTTTACGTGAGAATAGTAGCTACATGCCAACAGTGCTTCTGTTTTCCTTGAGATTTGGATACAGAGTTTATATAATGGGGTGCAGGTAGAAAGAAATAGTTGTCTGTGGTGTGAAAGCAATGCTATTCTATCAGGGCATAAAGTCATATAGACAGACTTCATTGAGGAATTTCGCTCTGGCAGACCCTGATTATAAGCACTGTTGTAAATCCCCCAAGTCTGGTATGCATGAATATGACGAGGGCTAGGGAGAACTTTCCTGCAGACTAGGAATCTACCATACTTCAGGAGGACACTAGCAGAAACAGTGGAAAGACTGTGAAAGCCACGTCTCTAACCAAAACCTGGTCTTTGATTTTCTAGACATGAAGGGAAAAAAGTGAAGGAAGCAACTCCCCATTGATGATGGTTATGGTAGGACCAGGCTCAGATGTAGATTGTGAAGGTGCTTCCTAAATGTTCCTTAAGGCATGGTCTCTGACTTTTTCAGTACCACGGCCTGAGAATCTAATGCCTGATGATGAGGTGGAGCTGAGGAGGTGATGCTATTGTGATGAGTGGCTGCTTCAAGTACAGAAGAAACTTTGTTCACTTGCCAGTCACTCAACTCCTGCTGTGTGACCTGGTTCTTAACAGGTCATGTGTAGACCAATTTTATACAGGGACATAGGCCTACACTCGCTAGAGTCAGCAGGAATGAAGTGGGAGAAATCATTTTACTGTATTGATTACTCAATTATGAAAAGTTTAGTAAACAAGACAACTGAGTGTCATTCCTAAAGGGATAAACATAGTTCAACAATAGAACAATGGGTACACTGAAACAATGCAACAGATCACATGACTGCAGCTAACAGAGTTTTCAATAAAGATATGATAAAGCTTTTAGAGAGGGAAAAATACGTTTCAATGAATTATGCTAGAAAAACTAAGTGAGAGAATTAAACTTGAAGTTACAGGAAATTAGTACTTTCTTAGCCTTAACGTAAAGAGGATCATGTGTTTTCAAACTTTTTAGATTTGCTGACGTTACTCTTTCAGTCCTGTATTCCAAGAAGGGCATATCAGTTTTAAAATCACCCACTGTTTAACTTTTAAGAGAAGGAATGAAATTCAAAACTGTCAGCTGCAGGAACTAAGAACTTCTTGTTTTGCTCTACTAACAAGTAATTACATCATGCTATGTGGGTTTCCCCGCCTCATTTTTAAACACAGTGAGAAAAGGGTGATAAAACAAAGGTGCAAGAAGTCTTAAATCCCGAAAATACTTGGAAGATAAAAGAAGGAATAAAAAAAAACTTGGAAAAAGAACTTAGACACATTGGCCTTTCCCAAGTGTTATTTGCCACAGTCTAGAATGAATTGGGCTTAGAAAATCACTATATGTTAATGCCAGTAATGCTGCTGCCAGGGGACTTGTGGGAAGAGGCACACAGGTCACTGTCCTTCGGAAATGACCTTCAAACCCTACCTTTAGGGTATCAAACACTAAAGCGACAAATTCTTAATAGGAAAGAAGGTCCAGGATCAGTGAAATTTAAAATAAAACAATGGTTATGCTGCCTGTCACAACACTTGGTGCTGAGGGTGAGACAAATGTAATAAAGGGGTTAGAGAAGGAAAAGAGGTCATGGGATCCAAATCTTTCTGTGGTAAGCTATTCTGGTTTCCATTCAAAATGGAACTATGGTCTGTAGGTGTCAAATATATATTTTCATGTTCTGCTTGTTCCACAAACTCTTGTTCCTCAGACGTATCTCCTGAGCTCTGGGCCTTTTTTGCCTCTAACTCATCTTGTAAAAGATCCTTGCTCTTTCTACTCAGATCTGCTTACCCCTGCAGCCACTGCTGCTTTTCCAAAACCCAGACCCTTGTCCAACTCCTTGATGCTCAGGCTTCTCTAAGTACAATCACACAAAGACGAAAAGAAAAAGGTATGGGTCAGTGGTCAGACCTGAACTCCTTGCTTGATTTGCATGACCTCTGACCCTGCCATGATGTGACTTTTCACCTACAGATCTGGAGGCAGCCCAGGCAGCAACAGCTGCTGAATGCTGTAGTTTTCATCCAAGGTAAGCTCAAGCACATCGCCCTCCAACAAGAGCTCCTCCAGTGGGGCCTGGGTTTCTTTAGACAGTTCTAATACAGGACCAGACAACTGTGGCAATAATGAGGACTGCAGGTTTAGTACTGGGGGCAGGGGGCAGTAGGGGGCTGCCAAGTTTTGTTAGACAATTGCCTCTGCTTGGACCCTACCACTCCAGCAGAGCAAAGACCAAGCAGGTTACTCTGGTATTATCTAATGAATAGCCTACCCACACCCAGATCCACCTGTCTTACTTGGGTCCTGTGTAAGGGCTATCTCCTCAGTACATGTCATTTTGGCTCTATTTGCTAGCAACCCCTGGACCTGCCGAGGCAAGGAAGAATGAATAGGAAAAGAAAAATAGGCCTATTCTTCCTCCATAGCCGTATTTGAGATCACTACCCCTATCTCCTAAAGAAGGAAGGCAGACATCTGGACAGAATGCAGAATAGGGTAGGGATGCTGGACTAAAACAAAGCAAATAAGAGACCGAAAAAAAAAATGCTGGAGTGTAAACAGGGATATGGCTCAGAGATAAAAAGAAGAGCTGAAATACCTAGTTTACCTGAGGCATATCCTTGTTACTTCTTTCTAGAGGGTCAAAGGCAGAGGCTGAAAGATGGTTAGGAAGCTCCTGTAGCCTGGGTTCAGCTTGGAGCTATTGACAAACTTCAGCCAGCTGTCCCAAAAGAGCTGTCATCCTCAGGAGCCAGAACCTGCCTAGTACAGCCTTGCCAGGCAATGGCTCTCTCTGCGAGGCACTGAAGTGTCTCACCTTCAGGCAGCCGAACAGGCAGTCTCTGCAGGGCTACAGTAATGCAAGGATGGTCTCTAGACATGCGTGCCATTACCACATGCACAAAGAACACAAGAACTTAGAGTCCCACTCGCATCAGGCCAGCTGTGGGGATGAGGCGAGACTGGGCCCTTGGGAGCTGAGAAGGTGGGGTACCGACACACATCCCACGTGGAACCACTCCTGACAAAGTTCACAATGCAGTGCTCCCACCACAGCTGGCATCTGCCCACACAAACACACACAGATGAATGTGGCAGAGGTTGATAATGCCAGTGGAGTGGGCTTGGCAAAGTTGCTGTGACGCAGCTGCAGAATATCCTCCTTTTCTTTCTCCCCCCTCTTTGAAGGCCACAATCTTTTATGGCCGGGACAGGGGTGAGGAGTTCAGCACCCCAACCCTTCTCTGCTGCTATTAACACCCTGCTGCCATGGTCACCCCTTCATACTGTCATCGGCCAGCTCTTCTCATCTGGGCTCAAACTCCTTACCACAGAGCCTGGGTCCCTGAGATCCTGTGCAGTTACTCCTAGCAGCTCTGTATCAGATATGCATAATCACAGCTTCTTCTCCATCCACCCACTCCATCTATTGCCATCTGATCTAGCATCTACATATGGGCAGTGCATCTGAGGCACACAGGAGGGGAAATTATGGCCATGATTCTCCTACCTCTCTCCTTGCCGCATCCCTAGAACAAAAAAAAAATCTTATTTTCTCATATATCATCTCAAATACTTGAAAGCCTCAGGCCTCACCTCTAGTAGTGTGTAAAATGAATTCTTCGGTAGGAATGTCTTGGATGCCTCCTCCCTCCAGGAGTGTGCTGTCAGTACCTGCAGCTCTAGCTGTCTCATCTCTTCTAGACCCACAGCTAGGTCTTGGCTCACAGTTACAGGCCCTTCAAGTCATCTAAACATGGACAGTAGTCACCATTCTGGGATGGAACAAGAGAAAATCTCAGTTAAGGTATGTCAAAAATCATTATTTCTCAAGTGTGCTGAGCATCATGCTATGCTGTCATTAAAAAAATGATAATATCTAGACTATTCTAAAATTAAAAAATGGGACACTTTTTATCCAGTACTCCTAGTTTTCCTGGATCAGGAAGAAAAGATTCAGTCAACATGCCACTTATTGCTATACTTTGCTTCATATTGCCCTCACCCATTTATGATGCCTGATCAGCCACACACCCACTGTCCAACACAAACCAATTGATTTAGAAGGTCTAAGACAGACTCATTGTTCTAGCTGCTTGCCTACAGTACAAAACTAAGAAAACAAGATCCTCACTTTGATCTCATCCACATCAGCAATCCATGCCTGTGCCTTCGTCAGAGCATCTCTGTGTGCCTGAATATTAGGCAGCTAGACAGGGATGTTTTCTACCTCATGGATAATGGCTTCCAATGTTGCTGGTAAATGCATCTGCCTAAACATTTTGGAGGAAAGAGAAATTCATTCTTAAATATTACCTGCATATGTGCATATATTGGGTCCTACATTTCCCAGAAAAAAAACAGGCACAAGAAATAATTCAACAAACTTCAAGTGAGCCATCATCCACCAATTCTGAGTATCTCTCTATTCAAATACAAACACATGTGTCTTATACATCATATCTGATATCTATAATCTAAGAACTAAGTCCAGGAAGTCACTCACTTACTGATTTTACATAGTAGGTATAGGTATCAGACTGAATGTCATACCAATCTTTATAGGTCAGCAGATGCCTAATTTGCAATCTGGTACCAAGGTAAGTCACTGATGCTGTACACAGATCACCCTCAAACTTGGACAACTAGAGTCAGGGTATGTATGTAAAAAGGCTGGGCCCCACCTGTCCTTCAAGCAGAGATGCACCTTTTCCTCCCAGTGTTCTGCAATGGTCAGCAGCTCCTGAAGCTCAGCCCGAGCCTTGTCCACAGAAGGGCTGGAGGCCTCCTTGGTGCCCTGCACAAAGACCAGAAAACCGCTTTGGGCTCAAGGAGCCAGTGCTTGCTTCACTTCATTTAGCCATCATTCCTGTTCCATCTGCTGCTGGAGCTGATGGGCATCAGGCACTTTCAACCCAGTTGCTGCCACTTCTCCAACAAGGACCGCAAGAGCCCTAGACTAGTGACAGAAAAGCTAGGGCCTCCAGGCTTCAGCTTGGTAGGCCTCCACCTGTTCCAGTACACCCGGCAACAATACAGGATAAAGAACAGATTCTTTAGCCATCTAGACTCTCAAATGCCTGGCCTTGATCAGCTCATCTTGTCACATAGGCATATGTTGCTGATTCACACTCATCTTAATTATGTCCAAAGACAGGATATGTTTGACACACATAAATGTCCTAATTCTCTAAAGTCTGAACAAAGATATCTCTCTACCATCTTCAGGGTTTTTTGGATACTTTGTTTGGATAATTGTAAGCTATTGGGATAAAACCCATTCAGTAATTGCTTATTTGCATAGCTTCTAGGGAAGATGTATGGGTGATTATACAGCACAACTCAGGATCATCAGAATTTGCTCTCACTGATTGTTAACAAGAATTGCATCTTCCCAAGCCTGTCTTAACCTTGACATCCCAAATCTGACACGTGGCACAGGGCAGGCTGCCATCTGCTCAAGAAGGACTTGGAGCTCTGTCAGCATAAACTGTGGAGTTCAACTCTGCACGAGTGAGGGAGAAAGAACTCACTAAGAGAACCTGCTAAGATCATTTTTCATGTATTCTGAGAAATCCAATATCTAATTTCCATCCCTGTTATAGTAAGAACTTCAAAGATCAACTATGTACAGAGAATCTGTACCTATACATTAAAATGAAAATTTTAAAAAAATGACAGTGTATAGTGACAGAAGTGTCAGCACAAAAGAGACTAAAGATTTCAAAGTGAGAGAATCCAGGTTTCTGCTTAAATTTAACAGTATGGGGCCAGGGGTTAGTATCTTAGACAGAAGATTGTAAATTGACTCCTTTTCAAGAGTACACAACTGGAAGATGGCCCCTACATAGTGTTTACTTTCCATAGTAAAGAAGAGCTATAAGGTGGTCAAAATGAGGAAGAAGAAGGCAACATAAACGTAAATAGCTAACAGGATATAACAGTAGTAGCTTTCACAGTGAGGCTCCACGAATAAATATATTAATTGTAATTGGAGTAAACCAGGGTTCTTTAGCAATACATATGGCAGGAGGAAGAAGTGTTGTTTGGGATGTATGGAAAGGTCCAATTAATTGATACTGTAGATAAAGGACAAGTCATGCGAGTTTTTTGTTTCAGAAGCAAAACAGCTCCAAGTGATAAGTTCTAGTGTGTATCCTTTGAGTCTAAATACACAAGAAAAAAGAAATGAAGAGGCCAAGAAGTTAGATGAAGGACAAGTTGAGATAGGTCAAGTTAATATTATTTAAGCAAGGTGACCTGATACAAGTATGACTAGGTCAACGTGGGAAAGATATTATTTATTTTTAAGTAGAGACAGAAAAGAAGAATCTCTATGAAAAGTGAATTACTACTATCGTCAATTTATTTAATTCTTTAGATTAGAAAAACATGACTATTTTATCTAAACTTTATTACTAAAATTTATTAATTTTATCTAAAGTTTATCTAAAGTTTATTAAAGTTTATTATCTAAAGTTTTATCTAATGTTTAGTAACACATGTATGTAATTACTCACTGGATATTTCAGCCAACAAAAGTAGACAAAGCTATTATCGCATGCATTTGACAACCAACATGTAAATACAATTTAAGAATTTTATTTAGCCAAGAATAAATTTTGTGGAAAATATGCTGCCTGACAACGCTACAAAGTTTGCTTTTCAAGTATGGCTGGATTATACTTTATTTAACCCATTTTCATTTTTATTGTTATTCACGGTAAAAGGATGAACTAGTAGCATTCCTTAGGAGTACTATAGGCTCAGTTGTGGCCCACCGCGACAAAGTTGAACATCACAATAAATGAAGTCATAACATTTTTGCGGGTAAAGGGTCTCGCTGTCCATTTGTTAAAAACATCTGTGAAGAGTACTAAAGCAAAGTAGAATGAAGCAACATATGCCTGCATATCATATGTTTGAAATTGTGTATTTACAGTGATTTCTAGTTAATTTTACATTGTTTTCATGTATCCTCTCAGCATTGTCACTATAATTGACTCAGTGCTGAAACTGTGGTTCGTCAATAGTTCTTCTATGTAAGTTTTGGTCACCTATATCGCCATATATAACATGTTAACTTTTGCTGTGTACATTTTTATTCTTAGACTATCTATTTCTGTTATCCATTTTTACAAAATGCCATCCTTTCATTCCCTTTCTCCAACATACCGAGCCTTTTGGCCACTTACCAGTCTCATGACTTGTGAGACACAAGCTTCTGCTTCATTCAGGTACTTCTTCAATCGCTGAAGCAGTTCACTGTTAGGAAATCTTCTCTCATGGGTTTCAGACTCAAGTGCCCTGGGCTCCTCAAAGCCTTGAGTAAGTGAATTTGCAAGAGGTAGGCAGTGCTATGAAAATGTGGAGAAGCGAGGCTGACAATGCCGTTAGAAAAAATAAAACAGCTGGCTCATGGGGTCCTCCATTATCCTCACTTACTATAGCCTCGGCCATCTTCTCTCTCTACAGTCCCTCGTGCTGTGTTTGCCCAGGAGTCAAAGGACTCAGCCTGAACCTTCAGCTTATGCAGCATGGTGGGCAGTTCATCTAAGATGTATCAATATCTGGGGAAAAAGTGCAAGGAAAAGCATATCTGGCCCAGTTCTGCAATTTGCTCTGCATCCTCCAAGCAGGCACCATGCTCACTGAAGCTCCTGCTGACTCCTTGAGCACTTGCAGAGGTCGTTGTGTGAAAGGCAGACAAGGCCATCTGAGCCATCATGGAAAGAAAACATTTCGTCTTGAACTTGATGCAGTATCGTTCGTCATCTCGGAGCAGCTCGAAAGCCTCTCGTTCAGTCTTTGTGATTCCCTGTGGATGTACAACTCATTATACTGTAAAGACTAGGAGCAGGGTTGCGGACACCCCACCTCGGCCGACACTGAGGCCCGTTGTGGCCTCCACGTTGTAAGGATCACTGTAGAGAAATTGAAAGAAAAACATCTAAACACCTCAAAATGTATGAGTTAAGACATAAGAAACACAATACTCAATTTTTGTCTTCTTTTCTCTTTTGCATATTCTGTTTCACTGAATCCCTAAGCCCTGCTGCCCACCACCCACCTTCTGCAACAGGGTCTTTCATAAGCGTCACTCCTCCTGCACCATTATGAACAAACATTTCCCTGTGCACTACCACAACCATATGCAAGTCCAGCTTCTCAGGGAAGGCAGCCATCTTGCAGATGAGCCCCTCATGGGGGAAGACACAGTAACGCCGGAGCTGGTGTCCAGCTGGTAGCTGCAAGTAATTCAATAGTGTGTGTGGCCCTCAGAATACCACATGCTTAGGTGCTCTGTAATGACTTCTACCTTTATCATGTATGATTTATTAGACGTCTGAAAGATCACCATATCCCAGACTCACCCCGTCCGCCCTGCAAAAGGTGACAGACTCCGCCAAGATGTAGCCTTGCTTAAAAAGACTGGAGTAAGCACAAGGAAAAGAGATGACAAAGTCTCCTGCACACTGGTTTGTGCGAACCATCTAACAAAGAGAGAAGTGAGTGTGGGTCGAGAATAATGTTGAAATGTGGGTGAAGCATGCCTCTGAATCTTGTTATAGATATGGGGAAACAGTAGAAAGAGACATAGGCTCAACTTTATTTTTGATCCTGAAAAGAGAAAATAAAAAAGTGAGGCTAATACTCAGGGAAAATACAAAGAAAACAATGCACAATACAAGAAAGAAATATGAATGGTCCATGAACATGAGAGAAGAGTTATATATTCCCTTATAAGTAAATTTAAAGTTTGAAACCAGGAAATATTTCCACCATAAATAATAAGAGGAGAAATCCAAAATTTCATTCCCCTACAAAAAGAATAAGCTCTCAGAAAGCATCAAAATATTTTCAAAACTGTGTAATAAAATCATAAGCTACAAAACCAGGAAAACATTCAATGAAAAAAATGAAACAAAAAAATATTATCAATTCTGGGAATACAGTATTGTGTTTTAAATGCCCTGCCTAACACCCTCATAACCCAATCTTAGCAGGTACCTTGGGGACAGTAGTCTAAGATCCTGGCACAGCTTGCTGGTTCCACAGAATACAATGTGGATCTTATCTGTAAAGAAGTGAAGCTGTTTGTTCTGACCTGTTTGATTGCTCCCTGAAGGACTAGCTCAAGGATCTGCACCTTAATTTACCGGAGAGTTTCCCAGAACACAACTGGCTTCCCACGCTGTGTCTGCTGTAACTAAATAATGGAAAACATCTAGCCACAGTAAAACCACTTGTGGTAAAGCACATTGTGGGTTAAGGGCTCTGAGCAGCTCTCACGCATTCCTGGAAACTGAGAAAAGCACATACATGTGGGGGAAAAAATAAATAAAAACCTGAGAAGACCCTAACAAATTCCCACCTCTGGCTGACTTTCACCTGATACGACTACTCCTAATTATTAAAAAGCAGCAACCAGAAAAACAGCCATACTATAATGCTCAAAATGTCCAGTTTTCAAAAAAAAAAATAGGAGGTATTTGAAGAGAAAAGAATGTCTGGCTATTCAATAAAACTAACCCTGAGATAACCCAGGCACTGAACTTAGTGGACAAAGACTGGATATAAACTGTCTTAATAGGCTCAAGTTAACATGTCTCCCCCAAAGAGGCAATCTCAATAAAGAGACAAAATTAGGAAAAAGAAGCAGAAAAGTTTTCTGAAAACAAGAAAAGTACTATAGTTAAAGTCAAAAGTGCACTGGATATTTCAACAGTAGCTGTGGGCAGGCAGAATGAAGAATCAGTGAGTTTTAAAATAGGTCAACTGAAATATGCGAGGATTTCAACACCAAATACTGCCATTACAGAGGACTAGTTCTCTACCCTCGTTCTTCCCCCTACCAATGGACAAAATAAAGTACTGCAAGAGCTGTCTGGGCCTACTGTTCCAGTGTCCTGCTCAGCAGTCCTGGGGATCTCGTGGCAATCAGAGCTTCGAAAGGTTCCTGTTCCCAGCCCGCTCCCATGATTTTTTCCCATAGGACTTTCCTCTCTCAAGCTCAACAACCATCAGACTAATCATTTAGCTGTAATGGAGAGACTGACAGTGGAAGAGGGTCTGGAACATGATCAGTGATATCCACCTAGGCCTAGTTTGTTTTTGTTACTTTGAATATGATTGGACATAGATTTCCTGTGAGTTAAAAAATACAATTCAAATAAAACAGGTCAATTCAGATTACCTGGTTTAAGAAGCAAAGGGAACAGAAAATTCATTAAAAGAAACCGCCTTAAAGACATGTAGGATGTCATACAGGAAACTAATATATGCATACTGGGAGTCCCAGAAGAGGAATGAGATAAAGACAAAGAACATCTGAAGAAATAATGGGTGAACAATTCAAAAACTTTAAGAAAGGATAATCTACACATTCAAGAAACTCAATGCCTTCCAAGTAGGATAAACTCAGAGGCAATATAATCCAACTGTCAAAAGCAAAAGCAGAGAATACCTAGAGCAGCAAGAGAAAAGTAATCCATCATATGTAATAGGTCTTGAATAAGATTATTTTCAGACTTCTTATCAGAAATCAGGGATGCCAGAAGCATGAGATAATGCATTTCAAGTGATGAAAGAAAAAAAAAAAGGATAGAGAGAAATGAAGATCTTCCCAGAGTACTAAAAGCTACGTAAGGAAAATAGGAACAATTATAAAGGTGCCTAAGACGGCAAATATAAAACCTGGTATAATATTTTTTATGACTCCTCTTATATTCTTCGTAATTGAACAGAAAATGCATGAAATGATAATCATAACTATGATAACAGGTAAATGATGGATAAAGATGTAATCTGTGGCAATAATATAAAGGAAGACAGAGTTACAAAAGAGCTACATAGAAATTCCTTTTATGTTTTTTTCATGGAACTTCTGATTGAAGGTACTTGGTATTAATGCAAACTAAAATGTTAAAATTAAAAGAGTAGCTGTAATACAAAGGTAACTAAAATGCAACAAAATAGTAGGAGTAAATTGCTTCTTTTGGTAATTATTAGCTTAAAAAAACTCTCACAAAGCAAAGACTGGGAAAGTAAAATTAAAAAAAAATACCACAATCTAACTGTACCTCACTTAGACATAATGACACAAATACGATAAAAGTGAAAGAATGAAAAGGTATATATCATGCAAATAGTGACCAAAAGAGAGCTGAGGGCTACACAAACATCACAGATCAGATGCTTTAAGTAAACATTTGTTACGAGATATAGGATCTTGATAAGTGAATAGATTCAACAAGACATAAGTGAAATACAACAAAACCTAAAGCAAGTTCCTTAACAAAATTCACAAACCTTTAAACTATGACAAAGAGAAAAGACAAATTGCTGAAATCAGAAATAAAAACTGGAATAATACTACCCTTAAAATATAAAGGATAAAAAAATACTATGAATACATCCATAAAATTACAAAAGTTAGGTGAAAAACACAAATCCTACACTTGAATACGTGTGGAAGTATGTGTGGAGTATACACAGGGGAAAAAAAAAAGATTCATGAGGCCAGACAAATGGTATAACTAAATGCGTGTTATGATTATCATCAAGAATCAGGATGATTTTTCATGAGACAAAGTGATTTCAGCAAGGAGTTAAAAGTGCAAGTAAAAACTGAGAAAAATATCAGAACTGAAAGGTGGGGGGGGGGCTGTGAAAATACCAAGTTCATATTACGCAGACGGAAACAGATACAAAAGCTGTGTAGAGATTAACTCCGACCTTAAATTCAAAGGAGAAAATGTGTAGTGTGCTGCAGAGACTGAATGCATTACTTTTCTCCTCTAAAATCTGGCTTAGTCAGTCTTTTGAAAAACTGGCTGATGTAAATCAATCCTGGAAACACTCAACTCTGAAATCCGATCCTGAGCCCAATTTACGTTTTATAAAATTAGAATTTATATCTGTCATGCAGGAAACGAATTTAACACAAGGAGGTAGATGAAAAGACAAACTCTAGGTTTCAAATTTTATGTTGTTCAACAATGATCTGATCTCTCCTTTCCTTCCACCTGAAGATACATTGGTGATCTATGCAGAAGAGTAGCTTGACAAAAGCACCGCAAGGAAAATGGCGATGATGGTACTAAATCAAGCCTGAACAAAAAAATGCACATATTCTCTCCAAAACTAAGTTCTCCTCATTTTCTCCCCACTGTACAACATGAATTAAGTCTGCACACCACGGCACACAATGGGACATGAAGGTATTTGGATTCATCAGGGTGACATGCTGGTGTAGAAGGTTAGACTGGCAATCAAATCACTCAGGTGTCAGCCTCTTCATCACCTCCACCAAATGCTCTGCTGCCAGTGAGGGTGCCCTATACCAGGTCTGTGGCTCACCCCTGGTCAGGTAAAGAGGAGATATGTAAAGCCTGGACACACCCTTGCATATGAAAAAGTCTTGACATCCACCCCCAGCTATATGGGGCCTGCTCCCCAGGGCAACAAAATGCTGAGAATACCATGCCCACATAGAACCAGGGAACCTTCATGCCACACATGTCTGCATTGATGTGGTAGATAACAGACCGATCTAGAACCAGCATCACATTCAAGTTCCAACCACTGGTCGCATATACCTGTCAGGTCAGACATTTGCCAGAGTGGAGAGGAAGCAGGACTGGGTAAAGAAAAGCAAACTAAGCAAGGCATATACAGTAGCACAATTGTGTTGTCAGGGGCATGCTGTTTGCTGCTGTTGAGAAATAAAATCCTAGTACTCACAATCTCTCAGGAGGCCATGTGTAATATGTGAATGTAAACCAAAACTATTTCTTCTAGGGATAGAATACTAACTCAAACATTAAGTATCCATAATTCACATTAAGATTCATCCTCCCTTGAACTACCAAATACCAGTCATAAAGGTTCTTTAAAATTACTTATGTCACTTATCAGCTACCTGTTAGGCTCTAAACATTCTGTTAGGCCTTTCATCAAAATTTATAGTATCTTATTTTTATTCCTGACATCTCTACATGGCATAACCACATCGCTTTATATATGCTTCTGGAGTAATGCGCCAAAAATAATAAAACAAAAACACATATTAACCTCTAAAATTTGCCCAAACCTTGATACTCGACTGTGTATTTTCCACTGACTCTTTGAGATGCTCCCTAACTCCCAAACTGCTCAATTATAAACTACGTTATTTATCCTATATTCATTTATCTCACTTGTATTTTAAAACAACATATTAATGCACTTTGGGGCAGTATTAAAAAACGGTTGGCTAGTTCAGAAGGAAAGGAGAGAAATCTCAAAGTAGGTGGCCAGTAATAGCTCATCTCTCCATAGAAGCCAGGTAAACTGGCAAACTATATCAGATTCAACTTTATTAGTACTCTGGATAACACTCAAGGGTTTCTTGCAACCAGGTTTAACTTACTTGCCTATCCCCCACCAAATGAGTTCGTGGTAATCTTAAGAACAGCGGTCTGTATTGCCCATATTGGTACTTAATTCCAGAAGGAACAAAGAGACCTTGTTCTCAAAGAACAATTTGTGTTGACCTGTCTGGAAGTACACTGAAGAACTTATGCAAAATGTTTAGCCTTATTTTACTAACTCAGAACTATTTCTTAGAGTTAAAAAGCAGCTGTGGAGGATATTTCTTGAAAATACTCAAAGGCAAATGAACAAACCAATTCTTCCTAGAGCAAAGGATAGCAACTGAGTAAAACAGACAGGTCAAGAGACCTAAGCTGATAATCCGGGAGTGAGATGTTTTGAGAATACAGAAACCTGAAAAGCTTCCATATAGTCCAAGGAATCTGGAAAGACCACTGGTACCCAAGCTAGGGAACAGGCTAACAAAAAAAGTCTGTACATGTTCAACTTTTGCTGACCTTCAAGTCCTATGCAGGAGTGAAGAGTTGGAGAAGAGTTGTCCATGGCTTGTGTATGCACTGAAAGGTCATATGAAGGGCCCATATGCAAAGAATGAGTCTTCTGAGATACAATGTTTAAAAAAACAACAGAGAATCATAGCAAAAATAGTTCAGAAAAGCCAATTAATACAGATGAATGGGACCCCAAATAAGCAGCAACAATAGTCCTAAAGGGATGGCAAATCCGATTTCCGGTTAAATTAAAATATATAAAAATGTTTAGATTTCAACAAAATATTGAAGTATCCAAAACAAACAAACAAACAAGTCAATCCTTGTTTTCATCTAAAAACTAATGTCTAACCAAAAACAGGTACTCAGAACACATGGTTCCGACCAATCAGAACAGTGAGCTTTGGGCAAATTAAAATTTGAGATTCTCATGTGCATAAAATAGGATCAGTCATTAACCATGGCTAAAGCTCTCACTACAAAAGGCCAACTCCCATTGGAACCGGGGAGGGAACTTTTGCTTTCCACCAAAGGCTGCATTTCTCTGCTTGCAAACTTCTCACTTGAATTAAGGCTCTCCATGTCCAAGCCTCTGACTGGGAATTGGTGTTGACCATATAAAATAGTTGAATGCATTAATAACATACCTAACAAGAACTGTGTCTGGATGATAATACAATCGAACAAACAAAACTAGCAGTTTTATTTCTTCTTAGAACTGACAAGCAGAAGAGTAGGAGACAGAAGGTAAAAAAGGGTCAAAGAGATGTAATAAGGTTTCTTGCTCTTTTGTATGGTGTATGGTAAAGGCTTAAAACACATTTATTTTACCTATAATATTTTATCATACATGATTTATTTCCCATTCTTTGAGATCTTCTTAGGTAGATCTGTTTTCTTTTAAAATGTTTTGCTTTGTATATGTAGGTATTTAAAGAGACACGAAATAAAATGCCACTTATTACACTCATTTTTATAACTGAAAAATGTATGATATATGAGATTGTTACAGAGCTATTCATGGAAAACTCATATAAGGAATTAATTTTGTTTTCAAATCCAAATATGTTGTTATTTAATGACAAATGATTGCAAGTCCTTCCCCCTCCCCACAGGTTTTATAAAGATGTGAGTTTCAAATTCCAAAAGTTAAAAAAAAAGTTGTTAGTTTTGTTTACTTTGTGCATTGTCCATTTTCCAGGCCTTATACTTTAGTCATCAATCAGAGGATGAGTATGCGGGTAAAAGATAGGAAATTTCTTTAACTTATTTGTCCTCCATAATGTATTTACTTAGAAAGTTCTGTCCAATACTGTTTTGTAGATTACACTACATAAATAACCAGCTTATATTTTATCTTAACTGAATAAAATGTAGAGAGGTAGAACGAAACACTGGGTGCATGAGACTTTTAGTTGCTAGGAGACATCATATTGTGATGTCACATCTACTCAGGTTGAAAAACACTGGTGAGCTGAGGAGTTTATTAGTATAGGCCTGCCAAAGTAGCGTTTGTGGCTGTGGGGTTCAAAAGTAGGAAGGTAAGGAATTCAGCTGAAGAAAGATTTATGTGAGATGGCACGTGATTCCTCAGAAATTATAGATGATTCTCCTAAAGTTCAATCAACTGGTTCACCAACCTCCATTGGATCGCTTTTGTGTGATCACACATTGACCAGGGACTCAGATTTGATGTCTGTGATCGAAGAAAGTGCTTTCCAGCTTTTATCTGTGCGGTACGTTACAAGAAGGCCACATGACACAGTTTGTATCTCTGAACCAGACGGAGATAATGTGTTTCGATCTTTGACCTTTCCCAGGAAACTCTGGAAAATAGTTGAAAACTATCAACTTAAGTCTATTTGGTGAGATTAGAATGAAACTTCGGTAGTGATTCGTGAAGAACTCTTCAAGAAATAAGTTTGGGAAAGAAAGGCCCATTTCAGAATATTTGAAACTGCAAGTATGAAAAGTTTAGTTTGACAGCTTAACATTTATGGATTTAGTAAAGTGCAACAGACTTCTCAAAGATCTCCTTCACTAGCTGACTTTCTGGAAGAAGAACAAGAAGACTCTGTTTTAAGCAAAGTAGTACAAAATTTAGTTACAACTTATAATAAGGTACTATATAAGTGTATGTATATGTATGTGTTTGTATATGTCTGTGTGTATGTGTGTCTGTTGTGTCTGTGTCTGTGTCTGTTGTGTCTGTGTGTGTACAATAAAATATATATTTCATAAATATATAAGAACCTAGTAAGGTTAACATTTTTTTTTTCAGAAAATTGAGAACAGCTTGACCATTCTGGATTCTAAAAATTTGTGCTTAAGTGAACTCTTAAGTAAAGGTATTGAAACCCCTTTAAAAACTGCATTCAGTGTTACTAGAAATACAGCCACCATTTTTACTTGAGGCCATGCTACTTAATTTTTTTATTTCAATAAGAAATTTTTGGCAATAGTTTAGGATGTCCATGTGTTGATGACATTAACCTTGCATAAGAAACTTGATATATGATGTAGAGGTTAGGTTTCTTATCATCTTGTGTCAAACAATTACTTTCTCCTCTGGTTTTAGTTACACTTCTATCAAAATCCAAATTTTCAACGAGGTTGTCCCCAACTTTTACTCAGAATGAAAAGAAGAGTTGGGATCAAACATGCTTCTCCAGCAGCTTCAAAAGTTCACAATTTCAAGAAGAAGCACTCTGAAAGAGGAAATCATGTAGGAAATTATAATTCTGGTGTCCTGGCTAACACACATGCAGAAAGCATTTTTCCACTTTCACAAATTTAAATACACCACCAGTCAACAAGCCTGCTACCAGCCAGACAATCGTTAATACAACTCCTCCAATCAGAAGTCAACTGGCTCCTTCATCATCAACTCTAAGTAGCCCATCAGAACAAAGTGTGATGAACCAACCTGCTCTCTTGAATCCATTGGCCGCTTTCCATATGAGCTCACATGGCATCTGCAATCAAGCAAATGGCTACACCGTGAATTTTTTTTCAAACACAACTTCTGCTTCTCGGTATATTACATCTGCCTTACAGAGAAGTTCTTTGGGAATGATGGAGCCTTCTCTTTTTCCAAGAAGATATCCTGATTTATCAGTCAATGTTGGTCCTTTTTTCAACCTGCAACTAGAAGGCAACCCTTGGCTCCCCATGCCAATGACAGCTGATACATCTGTTGCTACTCTTTCCAGGTCAGCTCGTCAACCACCTTCATTAGGCACACATCACCCTAATTGCAAGTGATGCACAGTGGACTAGAGGACATTGCAAAATAACAAAGCTTAAGTTATATTTTGCAGAAACTATGGCAAAATCATGCAATCTGCTTATTTGAACAATAAACTCACATGTTCACTTGATGGGTTGATTGTATTTTTTTTTTTTTTGAAAGAGTTAAAAGTAAATTGATGCTTTTTTCATGTTAGGGTATTGACTGATATTTAACATTTGGACATTTTGGTACTTAGGAATATTTAAATAACTGTCTAAGGAAGTTATATTCAATGTACTGTTTAAAGGGAATAGAAACTAAGGCAGCATATGCAAGTGAAGAAACGGGTTCAGAGGTATCTGAAGCACCCCAGGATGAATCAAGGGAAGGTCTCAATTGGGATGATATGAGAGGGATAGATAGAAATCCATTCTAGAAAAGGCACACATGTAGTATTTACTTCAGCATTCTTTTGATTAAATTTTTTCTGTGATTTTAAATTATAAGCCCTTGGCTTTTAGTTGGCAGAAGCTGCCTTCATGAAAAATACATTTATATTATCAGTATAGCCTACTCTCACTAGGGTAGTGTTCACGAACACCATGATGCGCTCACTGAAACAATAGTGTTAGCACATGGTGGAATTTTACAAATATTTTAGATGTCTCTTTTTATTCTCCTGTCCTCAAAGTAGTCAAGCTTATTTGTGTCTTTTATTTCCTCCCGATGAGAGTCAACTTTACATTTTCTAATGCATGTTTTCATCTCGCTTTCTGTTTCATTCAAAGAAAGACTTGATTTTTTATTCTGGTATTGAATGCCTTTTAGATTCTGAGCTCAGAACTTCAGCATCACTAACAACTGCCCTGAAGAACTGACCTCATTTTCTTCCCACTTGCATGTCTTTCTGTTTCACTCTCTGTTTAGAGCTACACTCAAACTTTTTTGAGTCATGTAAACTTCCACCACACAACTTTGCTCTTTCCCAGCATTGAAAGGCAGGCCCTCTCTTTGCTTTCTTTGTACCACTGTTTAACCCAAAGATACAACTTCTTTCAGATAGTTCCTGCCTCCTTTTCTTTGTCTACCTTGGACATTGGCACAGATACAGCATGGTGCATAACAGATAATATATTTTAGTATTTATTAAATGAGCAATAAATGAGTATTGACTTACATTAATTAAGTCTTGCTCTTTCAACATCAATCAACTTTCCGATGTCTTCAAGTTACTATTGGTTGTCACTCTTCAACACAAATCTTCAGTTCTTAGGCTGTGGGATGGACTGGCAGCTGTGATGGCCTCTTGAGTCAGTTATTGATGCTACGACTAGGAGACAAAGCATGTTAGCTATTCTTTCTTAAATCATATTCAGAGGTCAACATTGTTCTCTTCCCTCGTGCTGGAGTAGTTGTGTCTTCAAGTCCCCTCTGTTGCACCCTCCCCCAATAATGTTTCTCATCCCCATACCTATACATTTCTTGTTTCATTAATCCACCACAAAGAATCAGCCTTCAACCAGAAAGTTCAAAATGAATCATAGTTTTTTTTTTTTTCCAAAATAGGTCTCTAATTCACACGACCAATTCGGTTTCTAATCTAAACCCATGAACAGCCAATACACTATAGCCCCTCATTTGGGACAGTTGCATTTTGTAGTCAGATTATCTTACTAAAATGTGTGGACTGAGGACAGGTGAGGGTGGGAGAGTTAGGAATACACCCACTGTACAACAATATCAAATCTCTGCAGATGTTAGGGAAGACAGAACATCTAAGAAATACTTTGACTCTCTCAGATTACTTTAACATGAAGGGTGCAACATTATCAGAATGGAAACACCTGGAAAGCTAAATGCAGAGATATGGTGTTATCATACTAGCATTGTGTAAGTCGAATCAACTTAATCAGCTGGAAAGGGCAATGCTGTGGCATGAAAAAATGACACCTGTGATGAGAAACCTAAGATTGTTTTGAGAGGAAAAAAATGGGTCAGGGTAAGCAGTGGCGGCATCTCATATAATATAAGTTTTACAACTAAGGGTCACATGAAGCAACGTGACTTCGGGAGTCACAAGTCTGCCATTCAAGGATAACTCCTATTGAACCACATTGAGTGTTTAAGATTGTGCGCCTGAATGCTGATGATGGCTGTAATGTCAAAAAAGTGACAATCTGGGGTTCAGAAACCTGCATCAGCAGCTAGATGCTAGCTATTCTTTCAGATGGTTTACCTTATGGCAGGCGTCTTCAACATTATCTGGATAGGTCAGTCTTCTGTTGATGTTTGTTTTCACATGTCATGCCCCAGAGCGGAAAGTCTGAATTGTCAGATGTCATTTTTCATGATGAAATAACTACACTATTGACAACAGCTTAGGATGGTGGTCTAGGAATATAAAAAAATAAATAGCTTGGGAACTGAGTACTGCCCCCTTGTCTTTCCACCGAGTTAAGAATACATGTCTGCTTTGCATGTGTGTCACAGCCAGTGATGATGACTAGCCATTTAGAACTGTAGACACCATCAAGCTCTGACTTATCAAAGCCATCAAGTGAATTACCCTTATGCAGCAAGAAAAATCTGTATAGCTCAAGCGTTTCATTGCACTGCTAGCATTGCTTTGGGACAGGGAATAAAAGATAAAGTTTATATTGCAGAGGAGTGGTCACCTCTTCAGGCAAAACTGAGTTGATGCTGGGGCCTTAAATTTAACCACCGAGGTACATACATTCTCAGGTTTCTAGAGTACAGGAAGTTAGCAGGCTCCTCTTCTTAGGTAAGCGTGAACTTCTGTATCTACATATTTTCAATGTCGATACCAGTTATTTTAGATCTAGGCTTTCCTCAACTAATTAGCCTAAGCCATATTCCCTATCAGTTGGCGTTTTCATATCGTCTTTTTTCCTACAACATGTAGAACATTTCACAACAACTAACATATCATTTGGGAAAGAAGTATTCAGTTTTAATTGTGCAGGATCCTTACTCTCTCTTGTCCACCACTTGGTAGAAAATTTGCTACAAGGCCCTAGAAAGTGTTCCTCTATTTTCTACCACTTCTTGTGGACCCACGTTCTTTCTATTACATAAATGATACATTTGTCTAGCATGAGAAGGTACCGTCCTTGAAAGCCAGGAAATTTCAAGTTACTATTTCACAAGTGCTGGCAAAGATATTAGTTTCTGGGTGAGATCACAAGTTTTATCACTCATAGCAATAGCAACAGCCATATTTTCTGTCTGCATCAGTAATCCTAATCTTAACTGACTAACACAGAATAACTCTTTGGTGTTTTCACCTACAATGGTTTCTTTCATGGTAGAATTCTCAAAACAGAGCAAACCTTGTTTTATAAATAAGGAGAGGCAAACCTGATCTTCCATGTGGGAAAGGTATAACATCTCTAATGGTAATAACCACCACCCTCAAAACAGACAAAGAAACAAACAAACAATCAAACAAAAGACCCTCACTTAATAAATGTCCTGGTATAAATATAGATGGGAACTTTTCATCCTTGCTATCCAGAAGAATAGAAGAAGAACACATGGAGATAATCAGAGTGAGATGCTTTCATCAAAAGATGGAGTTTTTACTCCTGAGTAACATAAAAGTAAACAACTTCTTTCTAAAAAAAAAAAAAAGGTCCTTTAGGTCTGCTTCAAGTGTACAAATGTCAATTCTGAATATTTAGGAACAACAAAAAATACTACTCATGTTTACTTATTTATTTTCTCTCATATCCCAGCTTGGAAGCAATCTCAAGTGATGTAGAGCCAGCAATAGAAGCCCACAATTACCTGATCATATACAATTCTGAATGAGGGAAATTGTCTCAATGTTTGGAAAAATCACCATGTCCAAAATTGGCATGCATAACCAGTATTTTCTCTTCTGTCTCCCTTCACTTGGATGTGGGTGCAGTTATTACAATTGCACAGCAGTTCTGGGTAACTAGCTCCACCTTTCTGCCTGAAGACCCAACGGGAAAGCACCCAGAACCTACAAAATGGCACTGTGATTGTAGAAAGGAAGACCCTGGGAAAAGAAAAACCTATCTGGTTGTGTGCTATGTGGCCTCACTGCTGTGCTGCCTATGTATACCAAATTGCTGAGAATTTAACGATTGTCTCTGATTTATTTCTCGAGGGACCACTGCATGGCACATTCAGAAGACAGACCTGAATATCAGAGGAAATGCTTTGAAACCAACCTGTGCCTGAAACCACAGGTCCACAAGCCTGCCTAGAACAAGCGGGTGCCTTCACCTAGATGAGATGAGTTTGATGTTCTGACAAAAATGTCAATATTTTCCAAAGACTTTACTTAAGGGACAGAGTGTTAATCAAAAAAAAAAAGCCTAAGATAGAACCCAAATTAGCTTAGAAGGAATCATGAAAAATCGCATCCTGTGGGAAATGCAATACAATAGATGTTATCTGAAGAGATAACACATGTAAATAGCTGACAAAGGCTTTAGAGCAGCTGTTATCCAAGTGCTTCAGCAAATAGTCATGAACATTCTTGTGATAACTGAAGAGATGAAAAATCTTATCAAAGAAGCAGGAGATATAAAAAAACTCTGCAAATTTTAGAACTGACAAAGAATGTAAGGAAGACAAGAACCCACCAGAGATCTTCAAAGTCAGCATGCTGAAAATTTTTCGAAGAACTAAGGATTAAATAAGTTCTAAGTCTGGCAAAGAGACATATGCACAGAATAAAGAAGAAAAATCGATAGAAAATATGAAACGCACAATTAAATTGCAGAAAACAAAATTAGAAAGAAAACATCTGCCAAGAAGCCCGAGAGCATTCTGATTCTAAGACTAAACAGAAATATTTCTGGACTGTTTTCCCAGACTCTACTCACTACCTTAGACTACATATTTGAGACAGGTACAATGGTGAAAGAAAAACAATTCTTCAATGCACAGGTTGAATCACATCTTTTATGCTGGGACCAGGAAGGGGATGTCTGACAAAAAATACAGCTCTGTCTTGTAATTTGCAACAGAGACAGGATGTAAAATTTCTTTCAAGAAGATTTTTTGTCAAAAATGTTGGGTTTAAGCTATCGAATGTCAGAGAAACCTGACTCCTGATACACAGGAAAGCTTGGCTAGAATGGCAGTGTCAATGACTCACCAACAATTGAGGGGATTTATAAAACTGGCAGTGGGACAGGGATAGATGTAAACAGAAATCCTGTTCATGTCTGTGTCCTTCCATGCTGTGACAACCTCATGCTCTTACTAAGTATACTAGAGATTTTTAGCAAGTGAAGATCTTTGTTTCTAAACTTCTATCCTCTGATATGTTTGTCAAATGGCCAAAATAATAAGCAAGATAAATATCAGGCTGATTGATCACCAGGAAGTATGGTTCCTGTGTCTACTGAACCCTGGTCCCTCTCTAATCTCTGAGTTATATTTCATAAACTTTACAGTAGCAGAAATCTTTAGGGCAGAATAACTTGTATGACACTGGTAGAGTCTCTAGTCACAGCAGCCCAATCTTCCCACAAGTAAATTATCCACACCTAAAAAATAGTATCGACTAGGTGTTTTGCTATCAAAAATATTTATTAGGGAAAAAGAAAATGTTGCAACCCAGAGCATGTAGACATGGCAAGCCACACACACACTGTGGCCTGTGTGCTGAGAAGAAGAGGTATGTAGAGAAGGGAAGGGAAAGTGATGGAAGAGGCAGTTAAACACACAGAGTGCTATTATATCATAGAGTTCTTCCTGGAGGGAATTCTTGTGCAGGGTTCTTGTTATTCTGTACCCTGTGAGGACTTCCTTAAGCCCTATATTCTCCCATCGACCCTGTGATAGATTATGTTTGCTTAAAGTTTCGGTTAGTCATTATATTTTCCTTGTGATCAAATACCTATTCCATGGTGATCAACTACTTTTCTCTGAAAGCGTTGCCAGGCAGCATTCCCATATTCCAAATCCAGCAGCCTCCTGTTTCCCAAAGTCAGGAAGGACTTTTCCTGGAGCTGTCTCCCTCATCAGAAAGAATGTGCAACCAGGGGAACAGATCATGTCCATGGTTCACAGGAAATAGGTGCATAGCTGAAAAAGAAGAATTTAGTGAAATTAGAAGAACATAACAATCTAATCTATGTGATAAATTTAAACCAGGAGCTCCAAACTATAGACAATGAAACAAAGACCACTATTATCTTGAAGTACTTAATGACATATTCAATGCTAAAAAAAAATCCCTTCATTGATAGTCGATTAGAAAACATAAAGGAGGGCACAATCGTTCTCAGTAAGGAATAAATAAAATAAAAAAGAATAGTAAATAAGAAAAGGAGTTGTATAGCCCTGACCTGATCTTTTGAGGAAAGCTGTCTCCTCCCATGGTCACTTGCTTTTTTTTAAATTTTATTTTATTTTTTTCAGTTTTAGTTGTAGGTCATCAGATTAGGTCAACTTTCTGTCTGGTTTTGGTATCTTCTTTTGGAGTGACAAGTGTAGCCAAGGATCTGGTCACTGAAACTTAGCAGCACAGGGGTGATGTCAACAGTATCTGGTAAAGGCTCATCCAATGAGGCCAGCAGGAATGTTTGGTTATGTTTTTTTTTAAGCTGCCTTTTCTTAGTAAACCAAATCTCCAGGGGGGAAGGTTTGCGTTTTCAGTTTGTCACTTTCTTGGATTGCCCTGTGAAGAGATTGCTCTACCAGAGCATGGAGGCATTCAGCAGAAGGTTTTCAGGCTTTAAAATTAATAAACTAAGAATCCCCAAAAGCAGGAGCCAAATGCTTGTGGTGTATATAAGTGTCTTGCAAACTGAAAACTCACAAGTTCCAAAAGGTGTAGATCTGAGGTTTATAATTTTTTCAGCCAAGTTATATAAAAAAATTCTACAATTTTTTACAATTAATTCTTAATAAGTACTTGAATAGGTTAAAAGGAACCTGAGGATTGAGTGTGGTAGGCATAGTGAAAATGTTGCAGAACTGGCTAAATTGCACAACCATTTTCGAGAACCTGACCAGTAAAATAATTTCACTTGTCAGTGTGGAGTTTGACAGGTACTACCCCAAAGTCGTCTGTCTTCTCTAAGAAGACTTTGTTAAGAAAGGGAAGCAGTTTACTCAGTCCAAAGAAAAAGCACTTAGACCATGAATAAAACAATTTGTATCCATGAAACAAGGTTAAGGTGTGCAAAATTCTTTATGAAAGGTCTTCACCAAACATCAAATGGTCCAAGAGGTGATCAAAAATGTGCAAGAGCAGTGCCAATATGGTTACTGGATTATCCTAGGGACAAGATGTAAAAGTGAGGCAGGCACTTTTGAAGCCTTGTCTATCATCTCATCCCACCAAGAAAGGTTCATAGATGCTTCCATTTTGTCAACGGCCAAAAAGTTGAATGAATCTACAATGTAAGGAGCAGGAATCTCAGAATTTCTTCTAGGATCATTTTACTGTTTGATGCAAACTACGATTGCCTACTTTTATTGAACCAACAGTTACTACATTTCCATATTGGTTTTCCTTTTATAGGGTCAATTGTTGGGCATTTCAGATTCAGTGGAATCAGCATGCCTCCCTCCCCCCAAATTGGGGAGAAGGCTAGCACAGTTCCAAAAAACTTTCCTGAAGTCAAATCAGGCGGAAGTGCCAACCAAATACTATCGGGCCAAACAGGCCTTTAATCAGAAAAGGATGAAGTCTTAAAGTAGTGTCCTCATAGATACTCGAGAGCTTCAAACACAAAGAGAGCAGAAGCTCTGAACCGTGAGAGGAACCAGCTCTCAAACTCCAGGGTCAGCCATGGAACAGTCAGCTCAAAAGACTCTGTGGGTATTGTCTCTGCTTACTGAAGACCCCCAGAAATGTCCAAGGTCTCCTATAGATTCGTGTGTATCCATCAAACAATGTCGATCTCACAAATGAAACCACTGTGACAAGGCCAAGCAATCTACTTCCTGTCACACTCCATGTTTGGGAGGATTGAGCCCTCATATCGGTTCAACATGAATTTTCAAAAGTGTGATTTCTGTTCAGGGCCCATGTACACCAGGCATGGAAGAATGTTCAGATTCTGTGAACTCAAGTGCATCAATACTGAACACCACAGCTCAATTCCTTCAAGTTCAGGTGGACTAAAAGATTCAGTAAAGCTTCTGATAAAGAACATACTGTGGATAATTCATTTGTATTTGAAAAACAGCAATGAACCTGTCAATTACCAGTAATAGCTGTGAGGCTTAGGGGGACTATTGGATGCAATGAAGAGAATCAAAGAGATCAAACAGGCACCAAGTGAATTTATAATGAACAGGTTGTAAAAAATTGAAGAATTACCCCGTGAAAACCACAGTTCCCCTGCAGAAGGACAGTCCAGAACATCCAAGAGGTGAAGCAAAACGTCCCTGTCATCTGGGCCCACTGTCCATGCAAAGGAAATCAACTGGCAACAAAATGCTACAGAAAATACAACAGGATGTGGACACTGAAGCTGTTCCTGGACATCCTACTGTCTGTAACCATTTCCGCAAGTGCATTTGAAAATCTCATTTAGAGACTTAACAGTGTCTAAATCACTGATTTTTTTCATAACATAACTGAAAGTAAATAGTGATTGAAAACACGTGTTCTACATTGCTATCAGCAAAACATCACCTACTATGCAAGACTGCAGCTCTGTGTCAAGCCTTCACTGATAGATGTACATATGTAAATCATGAGAATGCTATAAACACAGAAGACATACAGGGTCACGTCATCAATAATGACACGAGGCAGCATTTAAGTGATAAGTAATGATAACAGTTCATGGTTAGTGAAATGGAAAATAAATTGTTTTTGCAGGAAAAAGTAAAACAATTATTTTACCAGCAAACATGTCTTAAATTACGAACAGCAAACAACTGCAACTTTAAACTAGTAGGGTAGAGCAAAAGTCATAGGCAGGTCCCACAGACAAAGAAGTGTACACCATTTTGGAGAGAGAAAGGAGGACGTTGGGAAGGATTGTTTTGAACGCAAGTCCGTTGGAGAAATGAATGAGTTCAGTGTTGTTCAGAGTGAGTACAGGTTTGTTGTTGGCTGGGATGCGGGGCATTAGACCCTTGCGGGAAACACAGTGTCGGTTTTTCATGTTGGGGCCTGTCATTGACCTTTCTTTCCCACAGAGGAGTCTTCTGTGGGGTGTGAAATTGGTGTCCAGTGGTACCGTGGATATCACCCTTGCCAGGCTCTCTCACTCCACTCCAATGAATTTTCTCCTCATTCAGTTTCACAGTCATTATAGAGCATCTGCAGTTAGCTGCTTCTTTCCAACATGTGAAAATCAAGTTATATTCCTGTGACCAAAACTAGGTATAGGCCAAAAACACTCTCGCCCTTTTCTCTTGTGAAACCCACTAGGTGTTAACTTGACCCCCCCTCTACAGACCCCTCTTCTTTGTGTGGGACGTCTTATTTTTAGGCTATACACTTGATGGATGATTTTTGGGTTTTCATTTGTGTTTGCTTAACTATGACTTTTTAACTTCGGAAGCCTTTAGACCCACCTGACATATATATCCCTATAACTCTTTGCCCTTTTTAGTTCTCCTAAAGGTTTTTCTAAGCACATATTTCACATGCTTTGTGCTAGGTTTTTTCAGGATCTGCAGGTGGAATTCCCGCAACCCTTTTGTAGCAGTAGGCATTTCCTATCTCTCCAAGAGCATGCTGATGGTCATTCTGACCCATTACATGAAGCAGGTGCCTACAAGTCTCCTTCGGGTTTTTGTGGCCCCTCACCTCAGGGCTACCCTCAACCACTCAGGGCCACGTCCATTCACCTGCCTCTGCCTTCTTTCCTGAGATGGCCAGAGCCACAGGCGAGCTAATGAAACACATCCAAACTATCACTCAGCTGGTGTGTTACAAATGTTGGAGACCTCCCATGCACAAACTTCCTACCTTATGCACAGATCCTTGTAGGGTTTCTACATCTCCTGCTCTGGACACTTGCCCTAATGAAGAAGAAAGGCCTCGCCTGGGAAGTGGTGCTTACTGTCAGACCCTCTCAGCATATTTTTTAACAGGCACCTTGGCCTTGGGGCTGGAAGACTTATAGGGCCTATGTGGTCCTGGCAGCATGAGGCCTAGCAGGTCCTCAGATGAGAGCTCTGTGGGAGACACCGGAGAACAGGGCGTAAGCCCAAAGTGAGTATCGGGGAAGACAAAGTCATCCTCTAAGAAGGGTCTGATGGTGTGAAAGGCTTGGTGACAAGGAGACTCTCTTTATATGTACACAGAATAGGGTTTTTGGTCCTATCTGGTACATGAGGTGAGAACAGGACTCAAATAACAGCACCTTCTCTGTGTCAGAAGAGAGTTCAGAAATTGCTCAGTGTTTGCTCAGGTATCAGGACAGGATTGTGAAGGAGAGAAAAATCCTTGTTTCACGAAGACCACCTGGAGGTCTCGTTAACACCCTGCACACAGTTGGAGGAGGAGGCCAAGCTCAAAGTTCTGATGAGTATTATGAAGTTTTTGATGGAATCTATTATTTTGTCTAGGTCAAAGATGCTGTCAAACACATTTTCATATACTTCTCCAAGAAGGATGGACAGACATGGCAGACTCGAAGAAAACTGTTGCAGGAATGTGAAAAGGAACTACGATCCCCTGCAGGCTACAAGTAGCAGAAAGTGCTATGTCCATATGAGCCTGGAAAACATGTTTGGCTCTCTCTCAGACAGTTTTCTGCCACATGGAGAATGATCTGCCTGGAAATTTGGTCTCTTTGATCAGCCTAGGGTTGACACAGAATGCCTGGTTCTAGGCTCTGTCAGCCCACCAGAGTGTCAGTTGTCCAGGCTTTGTGTTGCTTTATTTCTCCTTCAAGCTATTTTCTTTCTGGACTATGATTTTGTTTTGTTTCAGGTCTCATATCCCTTGACCAACCTTCCTGTGTTACTGCAGGCAGGTCATCAAGCCCTAGGTTGATTACACTGAGAATTCTGATGAAGAATGGATTCTAAGGCAGCAAGGAGAAGGGCCAGGAGGAGTAGTGTCCTGAAACTTTCCTGGGCTGAGGTCTGAGCTGCATCTCAGCAGGTTACAAGGGGGCTGTTTGATGGTTTAGCAATCAAGCAAGATGTAAAAGGGTAAATTATAGACAAAACTGCTATTCATATAATGTTTTTCAATGTGTTTAATAATTATATATGTTACATACACATATACTGCCACACATTAATAAGTAGTAAATGTATACAAATCTTGAGAGTGAATAAAAACAAATTCAGAATAGTTATCAGAAGAGAAGAAGAAAGATCTGGCCGATGACTTCTCTGTGTCTTGGTTAGTTTCTCCTTCATTTGTTTTTGAATATTAAAATAGAAATAAAAAATCCAAAGCCATTGTGGCAGACGTTGAATTTAGACTGCATGGTGTTAGATGTATAGGTTTTCTAGTAAAACTCTCCATTGTTTCACTTTGTGTAAAATTAAGAATTTTTAAAGGAAGATTAGTTTTACTAAACGTTGTCAATTAAAAAAGCTTTAGTTAAATTGTAATTCACCTAAGAGCTTTCTAACACTAATCTCACAGTAGTTCAGTTACTGCATTGAATGTCTTATAAAAAAGAAATGATGAAGATATTACGTGAAGATACATAACTCACTTATGTATATTTTATCACAACACATGATCCTCTTACTTCCAAATAAATAGGATCCTTTATGTTGATTCCGGGAGGAGTTTTACGAGAGCTTCTGAGTCTCCCTGATGTCTCCCACCTTTCACAGACTGAAGATTATACTGCATATATAAAATGAGTACATTCATAGAATAGAAATGAGAAGCTCACTTCCTCCTCTCCTCTAGGAAAGTTTAAGAAAAAGTCAATCAGCCTAAACTGGAGAGAGCAACTTGGACCATGTCTGCGATTTCCCATCTATGTATTTCTGAATCCTCAGGTTTATAAAAGTAAAGTATCAGAATTCTGAATAGAGTACATGGTTGTCCAAAAATATTTCAACATCAAAAGAGAGTTAACTGTGCATGTACAACTGTTACCTGAAGCAGTGAAAATGTATAACCCACTATAAATAAATAGGTAGATGATAGATATATGGATAGATGATAGATGATAGATAGATTGATTGATGATAGTTGATAGATAGATAGATAGATAGATAGATAGATAGATAGATAGATAGATAGAAAGATAGATAGATGATAGATGATAGATAGATAGATAGATAGATAGATAGATAGATGATAGATTATATAGAAGTAAGAGAGAGCGATAGAAATAGAGACAGAGACAGAGACAAAAGAGAGGGAGAGATAGAGACAGACAGAGACAAAGATAGAGATTGAGATAAATAGAGATAGACATAGAAATAGAGAGATATAGATATAAATATAGATAGAGTTAGATATAGATGATATAAATATAGATATAGATACAGATATACATATACATATACTGATATAAATACATTTATAGATATGGATGAGATAAATATTGATAATATAGATGATATAGATGGTTAGATATAGATATAGATTAGATATATATGTAGATTAGATATAGAGATATAGATACAGGTAGCGAGTTGGTAGAGATAAATAGAGCTGATATAGATGATTAGATAGATATAGATTAAATATAGATAGATATAAATTGATATAGATATAGATACAGATATAGAAATAGAGATAGGAATAAATAAAAAGATACAGATAGAGATGATATAAATGATTAAATAGATATAGATTAGATAGATATAATAGAGATTAGACATAGATAGAGATAGAGAGATATACATAGAGATAGAGATAAGGAGGGATAGATATACTGATATAGATATATATATATATACATACACATCATATACATATACATAGTTATAGATATAATTAGATAGATTTATGTAGATATAGATGGATATAGATGATATATATGATTATATATAGGTAGAAATAAAAGTAGATATAGATATCAATAGATAATGTAGATATAGATTAGATATACATATTGATACATACATATATATGTGTACAGTATGTATGTACATATAGGTATATACGTATATATGTGTATGTGTATATTGTATTCCTGTGTTTAAAAACACATGCCATAAATTTCTTTTTTTTTAATTTTAAGTGTACTGTATAGTGTTTTGTCCTATATATGTATTGAGTTACACTGGATGCCTAGAACTTTGCATTTCTTGCATGAATGAAACTCTAACCATTGAACAACTACTCTCTATTTTTTCTTTCTTCCAGTCCCTGCCAACTGCCATCCTATTCTGTTTCTACCTATTTCACTTCTTAAATAGTTTGCATGGTGAAGTCCTGCAGTATTCGTCTTTTGGTGACTGGTTCATTTTACTTAGCATACTGTCCTCAATGTTCATCCATGCTGTAGCATATGACAGAATTTGTTTCTGTGTTTAGGCTGAATAATATTTTTTATATGTATACAACACATTTTCTTTTGTCATTTAGCCATCAATGGGCACTTAGGTTGCTTTCACATCTTGGCTGTTTTGAAGAATGCTGCAGTGACTAAGGGTGTGCAAATATTTATTTATGAATATGTTTGCAATTGTATTTGGATATCTACCCCAAGTTTGTCTTACATATCATGTGGCAGTCAGTTTATAATTTTTGAGGCATCTTTATACTGTTTTTCATAGTAGCTAAACGATTTCACGTCCCCACAGAAGTGTATAAGTGTTTCCGTTTCTCCACTTTCTAGCCAATGCTTCTTATTGTCTGTCTTCTGTCTGTCTGTCTGTCTGTCTGTCTGTCTGTCTGTCTGTCTGTTTGTCTATTTTTGTGTCCATTCTAATGGGTAACAGATGATATCTCACTGTGGCTGCACTTTGCATTTTCCCGATGAATAGTGGTAATGGTCATCTTTTCATATGCTTCCTGGCCATTGGCATATCTCGTTAAAGCAATTTCTATTAAGAATCATTTCCCATTGTACTAGCTCAGGCTGCCAAACAGAATACCACAGATAGAGTGGCTTAAGCCAGAGAAATTTGTATTCTCCCAGTTCTGGAGCTCGGAAGTCTAAGATCAAGGGATTATTCTTGATACATTCTTCTTCTGGCTTATGGGCAGTCTCCATCTCACTGAGAGCTCACAAAGCCACTTTGTCTGTGCATGTTTCTGAAGAGAAAGAGAGACACCACTCTCTTGTAATAAGGGCATTAATGCCATCCTGAAAGCTCCATTTTTGGAACTCTTCTAACCCTAATATTCTGCCAAAGTTCCCAACTCCATATACGTTTACATCCAAGGTTAGTTTCATTATATTAATTGGGGTGTGTGTGGCATAATTCAGTCAATAGCACTGAGCTTTTAATGTGGTAATTTGTCTTTTTTATTATTGAATTGCCAAATTCTTTATATATTCTGGATAACAATCTCTTCCCAAATATCTGTTTTTCAAATATTTTCTCAAATTCTGTAGGTTGCCTTTCACTCTTGATGTATATTTTGCTACACAGATTTGCAAATTTAATGTAATTCCATTAGTGTATTTTTGCTTGTGATTTTGTGCTTTTTGTGCTTTTGATTTTTGTACTTTGGTGTCATATCCAAGAAAGCATTTCCTGTTCAAAGCTTTTCCCTCTGTTTCACATTTTCTGGACTTAAATTTAGGGTTTTGGTCCATTATAAGTTGACTTTCGTATATTTCATAAGATGAGTGTCCATCTTCATTCTTTCACATACGGATGTTCCATTTTCCCACCACCTTTTGTTAAAGAGATTATCCTTTTCCTATTGTGTAGTCTTTGCATCTATGGTGCCGATCATTGGACTTTGATCTCTACAGGTTTTTGTCTATTTCATTTGTGTATGACTGTGTCTTTACATCAGTAGTATGCTGTTTTGATTACTGCAGCTTCATAGTATATTTTTAAATTAGAAAGTGTGAGGTCTTCAGCTTTGTTCGCTCTCAATATTGCTTTTACTTTTGGAGGTTCTTTAGAAATTTATACTGTTTATTCTATTTCTGCCAAAAAAGAAAAAAGAAAAAAGCCTTTGGAATTTTCCTAGAGCTTACACTGGTGGCTTAAAAGAGGGTTCAATTGAAAGTAATCTCACAGGGAGTTTAGACTGTATATTCTTAACTGGGCAAGTAATGGTGAGTAGGCATGTCCGGACCTGATAACTTTCCTAGTAAAATCTTTCTCTTTGCCACAAGAAAACCCTGTTCATTGATTCTGTGCATCTGGATCAACACAGATTTAAAATGCCTCTTCAGAAACTCAGAAGCAAAACCATCTGCAAGAAAGAACATCATTCTACTAACTCTTCTTTGCACCTTTGTGTAAATTTTTCTAAGTTCACAACTTTGAATGCTTAAAAGAGGCTGCAGCTGTCACTCTGAGAAGGATTGTCTGTAGCTGGTTCATTTCTTGCCTCCTTGTATATTCTCTGTTTGGCTCAAATGAATTTTTGTGAAAGTTCTCTAGAGTTTGACAGACTGGAATCAACACATTGAATCTTTAGTATGGGCATTTTTAAAATATTAAGTGTACCGATCCTTACTTGTATTTCCTTTAATTTGTTTTCATCAATATTTTGTTGTTTTCATTGTGCAAGTTTTTCCAGTTAATTTTAATTACTTCATTTTTTGGGTGCTGTGAAAATTGGGATGATTTTCTAAATTTCCCTTTTGGATGGTTCATTGTTACAGCATAGATGTGCAAGTGATTTCTGAGTGTTGATTTTGTACCCTAAAAGTTGGCTGAATTGATTCATTAGTTCTAATAGATATTTGTTTGTTTCTTCAGAATTTTAGCATCTCCTACGCAAAAGTTTTTGTTAACTCAGAGCTGACATAATTTTACTTCTGACTTTGATTTGACTGCCGTTTTAGTTTCTATTTTTGTCTAATGCTTTCAATTTATACTTTCTGTGTCCATTTTCATGATGCTGAGGCCCCCCAAAAAAGAGGCCGATTACTTTTTCATTACATTGAGAGAATATTAAGCGTACTGATGTGGGAGGTGTGTCTTACGTGTAGAAGGGACAAGACAGATACCCTCCACACCATGTGGCAGATGCTAAGAAGTTATACAGAATGTAGAAACATAGATTGGTGTGTGAGGTATGACTCGCCAAAGAAAAGAGGGAAATGTCTCACATCCTTGCCTGGGTTAGTGCAGGAGCTTATTTCAGAAACCAGCATAGAGTGGGGCTGAGTGAGACTTTATCGGGGGATGTACATGAAGCAATCTCTTTTCTTGCCGGGATCCAGCCAGATCTCGCTTGAGGGTCATACTGTGGCCACACCATGGAAGAGTTGTTTCTCCATGGTAATGAACGAAAGTACCTAGAGTGGGCATCTTTGCCTTGTTCTTTATCTTAGAGGAAACGCTTTCAGAGTCTCACATGAAGCATGATGTTCTAAGAGGGATTCTGGATATGACCTTCACATTGAAGTAGTTTCCTTCTCTTTTTTCGTTGAGTATTTTTAGTCATTAAAAGCCGATTTATTTCTTATGTAAACATAGTAGATAATTTCTCAGCATCGGATGAAGAAATGTTTAATTTCATTAACATTGAATGACAATTAGTTGATGCCCCCAATAGTACAATAGGCCTTAAAGATTCTATAGAAAGCATTTTCTAAACAGGCTTGGGTTGTACTTTTATTTGTCACTCTCTGATTCAGAATTTTGTATTCCTGACATGATTATGAAAACATTTACCAACTGAAACACTGATTTTTCATCATCTTTTTGTTACAGCTTCTGAGATGGCCTGGAGTGGAATGCAGTGGGCATCAGAATGTGTTTTCTAAATCCTGTTAATAGTAAAATCTTAGATGCAAATTCAGGGAAGAGTAGAAAATGCAGACTATCCTAGGTACTGCTGCCTTTCTTTCTTGATCTCTCCAACTCAGTGGCTGATGTAACGCTGCTTTTATTAGTAAATACGGAAGCAACAATAGGAGCTACAACTTGCTTTACATTCACATAATTAGGGCTCTTTTAAAGACTCCTGTGTTTATAAATTCATACCCCTGTGAAGTGGGTACTATAACCATTACCATGTATAAATGAGGGAACTGAGGTTACAGAGGCACACACAAATTAGATTCTTTATTTGAGATTACAGTATCAGTGTAGCGCAGTTGAGTCCACGATTTCTTCAGTAAGCCATGTGCAAACTCATGGAAACTCTGACACTTTTTTAAAGTCAACCCAGTCTTACACACACATGCTTCCAATCTTTCTATGACAGATGATCTCGACCTAAGATATTTTCCACTATGCTAAAGTCAGAAGTGCACAAGACACTCTGACTAGGTAAAGCTCCCTGATGTACAGGCATTTTATACAAAGGGTGGACCCAGATGAAGGAGCACGTGGGAGTTTAGCCAGAGAGCCAGGCACTCGAGGAATAGGAAGCCTCTCCCATCCCTGGAGGGCTGCAGGGTTGATGATTGAGGCACCACAGATGATAAAAGATGCAAGGACTTCACATTAGTCACATGTTAAGAACTCACATCTCTGGAACTGATTTCAAATGCTCATACCTGTAGGTGGAAGTTGAGCTTCATTCACTCAGCTCCTGTTGGGCGACTTTCATGTGGTTTGGAATCACTTGTTTAGCCAGGCTAGCCTGCACTTTATCATCGACAGCGGTGCTTCCCATGGACCCCCACCCACATTTATAAAGGACATGAGCCATCGCAAACACTTATCACTCTGAAACCTGGCAAACGAATTGGACCATCAGGTATCCCCAAGGCTGGGCTTTATGTGGAATGAGGCATCTGATATCTCGCTGATCCTGCTCTTTGGACCCTGTGATGGACAGGTCCCACCAGATTAACAGATAGCCAACAGCAGATATTCCTGGCTTGTGAGGAGGAGTAACCTCTTCTATGCCTTTGGGCTACACAATACCCTTCTGTAAACTATCAGGCCCTCACCTCCTGCAGAGTCAGACATGGTTGGGGATAACATGGTATCTCAGTACTTAGAGTGGATTAAGAATGGACAGGGTATTCCAGCTTAACGAACAGAGGTTGAGAGGAAGCTCTTTGGGACAGACACGCAGGAATGGCTCCTGCCTCCGGGCTCCTTCCTGATGAGTTAACTGACTTACATGTGTAGATGATGAGTAAGAAGCACATCACTTGAGTGCAATTGACAGTGGAATTCTTGCATGCTGAAGTGCATGATGACAATAAAGTTAAATACTTCTGGCTGTCAGCTTCCCACAAAAAAAGTTTTCATTTATTTTCCTCATCCTCAGATCACAATAGTGATAAACTACTATGAGTATGTCGATAAGAAGGATGAGTCTTGGACAGCTGGATGTGCAAAGGCCAGTAAGTGTCTGGGCCCCAGAGGACACTCCTCCCTGACCACCTCACAGCCATTTCTTCTTATCACACCTCACTTAGTGGTCTCCCTAGTCTTTTATTCATCATTCTTCTCAATCTTTCTTTGCCCTTCTTTTTTATCAAGGGCCATTTTGGGCAGAAAGAATATAAAATATACATCTTCAAAATCTAAATCTTTAAGCTAGACAAATTTAGGCAATGAAAAAGTCCTTGAACAGGCTTGACTCACTGGGCACCATGAATTTATACTTTAACTTGTACAGCAAACAGTTATTTACCACCTACTATTTTTCAGGTAGAAAATGGAATTCATTATGTCATCCAGAGCCCCAAACCCATATTCTGATTATAGATAGAAGAGTCACAAATGATTTTGTAAACACTTAAGGATACTTTTCCTATTTTGAGAGAAGTGCCCAAGCACAGGATAGCCTAAAACAAATAACCTTTAAACTGTGAGAATAGCAGAGCCCATTGGCTGCGTTGTAACTCAACCTGGCTTCTAAAGCCTGTAGCAGAAGGAGGCTTAGGGTATTTGTGGCTCTCTTTGAATCATGGCCCTGCCCCATTCTAATTTATCAGAGGTTGGGGATTGAGAATGAATTGTGATCATTCTGTGTAATCACGAACTTATCTAGGCAGGATGAGCATAGTGCACAGTACATGGAGATGAGGTTTCCCAGGACATTATGTAAGAGCTTTGGGTATGGATAGAAAGTTTCCTCTGAGCATTATGGGAAATGGGTGATATCAGAGCATGAAGGCTGTAGACATTAGGTGAGGAGCTGAAAATGGATCTGTTGTGGTTTTCTCTCTGTTCACCTGCATCAACACATGTATGTGAACTGTGCCTGGGATAAAGATCAGAACTTGTAGGCCTTTCAGGATCATAGACAGATTTTCTGCTGAAACTCCAGGACATTAAGCCAAGGGTGTAAACTGTGCAGTAGAAGGACAAGTACAGCCAGTAGCTGGGTTTCAAGCTCGGCAGCAAGGGGAAAAGATAGCTTATGTCAAAGATAGGCGAGTTGCACTGTTCTTCTTCAGTGGAGTACTCTCCCTGCAAGTTTACATGGTCCAACTCTTAGGTGGAGTAAAATCCAGTCTAAAGTCGATATATTTCAAATAAAGATTAAGTTCCTTTGTCTTCATCTTTAAGAAAAAAAAATTATTTTTTACTTTTGTCCCAATTTGTTAACACTTAATGCAGAAAGTATATGATAGCACATAATGCAGAAACGCTTAGATATATATATATATATAAAAAAAACCAAACAGAAAAAAATCAAAAACAAATTTTCAAGCACTTACTAGCTCTGTCACTATGATAAAGCTTTTCTCTGAATTTTCTGCTGTTCTCATTTTTCATTATGTTTCTAAATGAAATACTTGTGTTAATGTGCATTCATTGACTACTTTGGTTAGTTTTCATGTGTGTTCCTGCTCTGTGCCACACAGGGTGGAGCTGAGAATGCAGACTGAACATGATCGACATGTCAAGTTAGGAGGGTAGCAAAATTGCACCCAATGTGCATATTGTCCATTTGACAGTGCCCCAGAATTCTTGTGAGTGTTGGGCATGTGGCAGACCCACTTGGAGGGCTCTCTCAAGAGAGGACATTTACAGACACCTGTTCACAAAGCATGTGGTAGATTTAGAAACAGATGTTCTGTTTCAGGACTGGCTTCAGACCACTAATGCCTCAGCATGAAGGGTAAGGAAGGTGATTAGAGGAATGGCTCACAGCCTGAAATGTAGAGCCCATGATTTAGTGAAGGCACTGAGAAGACTCACCTGTGTGGTGTGGGACGATAGTGTCCTTTTCAGCTGGAGTGGCATGGTCTCTGTCCAAAGATTGTGCTTTGTGAATTTTGAGGAAATAGGCTGCATTGTGGAAATCCATTAGAAAAAACTGTCTCCACAAGACAGAATATGGCAGATTGGATGAAGAGTCAGGGTTATAGCAAGTGTAATTGGGGACATATTGTACTACATGAATTCCTGTTGTTTTTGGTGTGTGCTAAAACCAAATGTAATAAATCTAGTATGACTGCTTGGTGTGAGCCTACTTTATGATCTGCAGAATACTGAGAGATGAGCAATTCATGATGTAAGTAGAGCAGTGGGACTGACATTTCTATATCAGAGGTCCTGAAAGTTTTTGGGATGGGCTGTGATGAGCCTATGGGAATCTAATGCCTGATGATCTGATGTGAAGCTGGGGCAGTGATTTTGTACTGAGGATTGGCAGCAAATACAAAAGAAAGTTTGCTGGCTCTCCCTCTGCCCACGACCAGATTTCTATCTCTGTTCCTACCTGGACATGGACAAGAACTATTCTGTGCCCCATTGGTTGGGGATCCCGCTATGATCTGTCAAGCAAGATAGTGAGCCAAACTGATGCAAGCTTAAGTCACCAGAAATGGAATTTCTTCGTGATAGCAGAGCGGTTTGTAATTAAGTTTGAAAATCTCTTTGGCTTTACTCATGATTTGGCTGCAATCCATCTAGGAGTGAATTATAAGAGTGCAGTGAAGCATTGTACAAAATAGGTGGATTTACAGAAAGAAAGGTGAGGCCACGGAGCTCTTACCAAGGGTGAGGAAAAATTATTGTGGGGCTGGGACAGCTTTTCTGGTGGGCAGGGAAGCGTTCATTGCATAGATTGCCTCTCTTCTCTGTGAGAGTGAGATGCAGTCAACCCTCAGAACACCTCGTTGGTTCTGAGAAGAATTTTCCATATTCGTCAATTGAGATTAAGGTTCTCGGAGAAATAGAAATCGTAATTAAATCGGGTCCAAATCGAGATTTGGTTTCAGGGCTATTGGCATGCATGGCATCCTTTGGGGGCCAGCGGTTTCGCTCTCTCTCTCTCTCTCTCTCTCCTTCTCTCTTTCTCTCTCTCTCATAACTTAGAAGATACTTACTTGTGAAAAAGATAATGAAGTTCCATCTCCATGAGAAGCAGAACTTCCTCAGATGGTACCTCAAAGTCTGTAGTTTGCCGATAGGTAGAAACGCCATCAATTGGGCTTTCTGGTTTTCTGAAGGTGTATTGAGCAAAAATAAAATGGAAAAGCAGACTGTGGAGGAAAACTTTGTGAGTGACAGAGCTTGCATTGTCGACAAAATCAGAGAGATCAGTGAGCTAGTGTTACCAGGAGATGAAGGATAAGGGATAGGCAGCTTTGTCAACATCTGCCCTGACAAATACCTTCTCTTTTAGCAGAAACAAAGCCAGAGATCCTCCTGTTCACTGCCTATCTCCGGTTCCCTGGCATTCTTCTGTTAGTAATGCCTCAGCCAACACTTGGATCACAGTCATCTCCTTCAGAGGCTTCCAGGAAGAGCTTCCAATGGAGAAACCCTGCCCAAAGGTCAGAGTCAGCAGCAGGAACAGCATAGTGACTCACACAGCTGGAATGACAAACTGAAGGTCAAGAGTTCAATGATTGAAAGGATCAAACAGATTTAGATTTCTAGGACCTTTTGCAATCCCAATGGACAAATGAAGAGCTCTAGGGAATGTGAGATAATGATGGAGGCAGAATTCAGCACAGGCCTGAAAGTGTATCCTGGGACATGGGCAAGTTGTTTGTGCCTGTATAGTGTAAGAGCATAATGAGAACGGTGTTGGCCAGGCTTAGGTGATAGGTCAAATCTCATCCCACAGCATGGCAAACACTCAGGGGAGAAGCCCTTTGTTTGCATGAAGTGTGAGCAAGACTTCAGTGTGAAGTCACATCTCATCAGAGGCAGGAGGAAACACTCATGGGAGAGGCCCTTTGTCTGCAGGGAGTGTTAGTGCAGCAGACACCAGAGGGCACACAAAGGAAAGAAGCTTTCTGTTGGCAGGGTGTGTGAGTGAGTCATTAGCAATGAAATGCATCTTGACAGCCTCAGGACAATTTTAGCCACCACAGTCTTGATACCCCAGATCTGCGGGGGCTTCAGAGAGGGCCTCCTGACTACCTTCACTCTGCAAAACTGAGTAAGTGAGAAAAGTAATCGGCTAAGAAGTCCTCCACTTCCTTGAGAAGAGACAAGCTAGAAAAGTCATTCTTCCTTGGTAGAGGGAACCAGAACCAGTCTTCAAGTTACTTTCTTTGCCTCCTCTTCTAATAAATTGTACAACTCTGAAGACCACATACCTCATTACCCACTTGTAAGTGAAAGCAGAGTGTCCAGGAGAGTCACAGAGAACCTCTACATTCAGCCACATAAAGTGAACACCTGGAAAGGCGTAAGCCTGAAGTCAACCGAGATAGGGTACTGCCCAGATAGAGAGGTCTAGGATTTGAAACTGACTCATAAGGCTTGGAAATTCCTTGGACTTCTGGCAAGCATGGCCTTTTCTTCCAATAGGTACCCCATCCTACTTCCTTTTGCTTCTCTTGCTTCCTCCGTGTTAGAGCCTGGCGGGAGGCATACTTATTTGTAGATGTGTGCCTAGCTCTGGCTGGGGCCCTAGGTTTGCCTCATCCCTTGCCGTCTCATCACTGTCAGCTTCTCATTGTGCTCAACATACTGACTTCTAATTAGACCACAGGGGCTTTGACTCTCAGCTCTGCACGCAGCAGTTGACTTAGTGCAACATGCTCAACTTCTGACCCTGAGTTCTAATCTATGAAATGGGAACAGCAATCAGACTTTTGATCTGATAGTCAAAGCTTAGTCAGCACAGGCATAATCCAACACAGACAATGTGGGAGAAACCAAGCATCAAATGGAACAGGTTTCGGTGCCCACATCTTCCAGGTCGTCAGTGCTGAGCAAATAAATGTAGAGGGAGGTTAAGAGCCTTGGAGGCTAGATATTCAGAGATTGCACAGGCACACTACTTCCTCTGCATAGACTCAGCTGCCTTGAGAAAGAGGTGTGAGGACAGGGAGGCAATCTGCACTCAAGTACCATTCTCCATGCCACTGCCCTTTCCACTGAGCCTGTACTCACCTAGAACCTCCTTCCCCAAAGGCTGCACTGAGAATAACCTGTAAGATAGGACCTCACCATCTCCTGCTGAGAGGTGTTTCAGGGACAGCCATAAGTGAATCTGAACCCCTGCATGGCCTCATCTGCATAGGTGTTCACAAAGTCCCCCACACAGTAGTTCCTCTAATACACTGCCCTGTACCTAGGCCCAGAGTGGTTTATTGCAGCATTATCATCCCCTTGACATTTCAATTATTGTACCTTTAACAGTACGTTTATTAGAATAAGTCTGAAGGGACAATGGCCGTGCTATGATCAGAGCAGCCATGCACAATGATAGATTTTTTTGGCCGCCCACTCACAGACGTTGTCCATAATAACTCAGAAGCACAGAGTCCCTACACTTGTTCTTAAGTAGCTCTCTGCCCCACTGCAGGCATGGGGAAAGTTAAGAGTGAAGCCTGTAGGTTGTATATAGCCAGATGACTTGACTGGCATGAAAGGGCTCTAAGCTAGTCCTAAATATTCAGTGCTCACTGTGCTTAAATAAAGTCCAGAGAACAGGTCTGGATACCATGGGTTGGCCTTACTCAGCTATGAGGTATAATGATCTCTAGTACCCAGAGATCTGACGAAACAGATTTCTATCAGGCTAAATGAGTCAGAGCTTTGGTCTAGAATCCAGGGACTGGTTCAAGGCAGTGAGCCTTGGGTACAAGTTCAAAGGGAAACGTTATCTTATTTCTGCAAAAGTGATATAGGCTAATCTGAGGTCCTCCTCCAAATCATAAGCAGCAGTGACAACAGCCTCAGGAGGTCCAGTGTGGGTGAAAAAAAGGCTGTCTGTTCCTAGAGCATTCTCTCAACCAGATGGGATGGCAAGTCATGTGACCTCCCTGCATTTAGCACCTATGAAAATAAAAGAGTGATTTTGGCCCGTGAGAGAGTGTGAGGACCAAAGTAAATAAATCACGGGAAGTTGCTAACATGTTTTTCATATAATGATGCATGTGAATCCAGAGCCATCTGATCAGAGAACCCAGCCGGTGCTCTGAGATGTAGACTATAAATAAAAATTCTGTTGAACTGGAAGGCTCTGTTGCTGGACCTGCTACAGTTGGGACTCCCAGCCCTCTGCGGATGAAGACATGTGATTATCTTTTGAGTTCAAGTCTGAAATGCCAAGACTCAGAAAGAGAATGGCAGGGATGTAATGCTCCCATGGGGACAGGTGCCCTGTCAGAGTCTTTCATCAGGCTGGCAGGAAGCAGGGGTTCCAGCTGAACTCTACTTAATGATCTCCTATGCCTTACTAAGGACAAAGACACTTGCTCCTTTGAAGACTGAGTTATGTGTTCCTGGCAGGAGGTAAGGGTACTGGCTCAGGGCTGAGTTGACTACAGAGAGGAGGGGTGTCAGGAGCAACTGTGAGCATCACCCCTTGTCTAGCAATATTCTGCTCCCTGCAGCAAGCCCCTGGATGCAACAGTATGCATGCACAGCTGCAGACCCTTCTCCCCACTTACTCATCTTTGGCACTGGGAGTGTAATCATCAGCTCTTCCAGGTCCCTGCTGCTCCTGGTAGCCCAAGTGGAAACCTGACCCCTTGTTGGTGGTCCAAGTTTTCTCCTTAACCCTCGCAGCAGCCAAGGCTTGTATCTGTGGTTCAGATGATAGGACAGATGGGGCTATAGTTAAGAGTACACCTGCGTGATACATCAGTGATGAATCTGTCACTTCACCATGAATCTACATTGTTTGCTCATTAGCAGCTGCCAGTGAGCTAGCACAGCAGTGGGGGTTGGGGTGGGGTCAGTGGTGAAATCCCACTGGCTCGAGACTGAGGGAGGATCTTGGAGAGGGTAGGCCAGAAAGAGTGAGGGAGGTTCCCAGGACTACAGTAAAGTTGCTAACCTAAAATGAGCCCATGAAAGAAAATATCTAGGTGGGCATGAGTCCAGAGAGGTACTCCTCACAGTCTGTCAGCAGTTTAGAACTCTGGTAGTTGAGACTTTCACCTAACCAGGATAATGTTACCAAAGTGGGATCAGAGACACCCACCAGACATTCACGCCCTCAGTGATATATGGTTCTGGAGAGTGCGACCCCATGGCAAGCTCTCCTGCAACTATACATTCCCTTCCTCCCTAACCACTATGTCGCCTTTTTTCTTTCTTGAAAAGCAGAGACACAACAAAGGTGTGTTTGTGTGTGTTGTGTGTTTGCGTGTGTGTGTGTTTGTGTGGTTTTGTGTGTGTGTGTGTGTGTGTGTGATTATTATAGCTCCTCATACGCACTCATATGACTCATTGAGAGATGTAGATATGACTCTGGGGTCCCTGAGTCATGCTTCCTGTGCCCACCTTTCCAAGAAGGTGCCAGACACCTGAAGTAACACAGAGCACACAGAGAAACATTCCCAACACTGGCTGGGCAAACAATACCCACATGCACATGGACCTAATACTCTTGAACCAGCTACCTGCAAGTACAATCGCTACACAAACATCCAGGAACATGTCTTCACTTATTCCATCCAACTGGTAGCTTCAGATATGTGAATTTAGATCTCCAGGCAGCAAGTCTGCCAGAGTCCAGGCAGCTATGACAAGGAGGCCCATAGACAGGTAGATGTGTTCACTTCAGCTCACTCTCCTGGTTGGGCCTGCATGTGTTGGTTGAGAATCGGAGCTGGGCGGCAGAGATCTCTTTAGGAAAGAGAGAAGATGTAGTGCCACATTGGGCTCCCAAGCTACAGTCACTATATCAAAGAAGAGAAGCCCACCACTGTGAAAAACAGTCCTTATTCTGTCTCTTCAGTGAGTTGCAGGGTTGCTGGAAACCCAGACACCTCCTTAAAGGGTCCATGCACAGACTGGTACGCACACACTCTAGGCTCTGGCTGACAGAGTACAGCTTGGGAGAGACTAAATTCTGTGACTCAGTGTGAAGGATGCAGGGGCAGTCACCATTGTCTATCTGTTGAGCCCTTCTCTCATGCAGGGGGTAAGACAGCACCATCTTTCCTGTGTTGACCCCTTCCTCCCACATGGTCAAATCCATATCTGCACAAACCTGATGTAATCAAATTTTTCCACCCTGGTGACTTCCTGAGACCCAAACTCCCCCCATTTGAATACCATCTGTGGATCTCAGTGGCTGAATTGTACAGAAATCTGGCAGAAAGTATCACATTTGGCAGTGTCCTTGTTCTTTTGTTGAGCTGCCCCAGGCAGATTCTGAGGGAAACCTGTCTTGGTTCTCAGGGTAGCGTCTCCCTGTGTCTTCACAACCATCATAGGTAGTGCCGTATCCTGGGTAATTCTGTAACTCCTACCAGGTACGCTCTGTGTTGGTCATAGCAGCAGATGACCTTGGCCTACCTGGATGTCCCTTTGAAAGGGCCCCATAAACAAAAAATGCAAAGGGTGGATTCAGATCACCACAGACCACTGCTTGATTAGCCCTGCAATTGGCATGCCCAAAGGGTTGTCTGAATAGGCATCAAACCTTCTGTGGCAGATCTTACTTGGCAGGGTAACTCTCACACAACCATATGTCTGCTGTAGGTGGCCAAGTCTAGTCCTCAACACCAGTCTGTCTGAGGATCAGTTTTATTCACTGATGTGCCAACAGAAGCCAGTGCTCACCTACAATACAAGTATACATACAACACACACAAGATTACCTCCAGGAGCATTTTACTCATGTGAGCATGGAGAATGTGCCACTGGACCCTGCTGGAGGCCTACTACATAACGTTATTCTGCCAATGTGGGGAAACATAGCGGCCCTCCTTGATACATACAATAAAACACAGGGAGTAAGGCAAAATGTAGAGACAGAGACACATGTTCCAAGTGAAAGAATAGAACAAAGCTACAGTGAAAAAACTAAATGGAATGGAGATAAGGAATCTACCAGATGCAGACTTTAATTCACTACAAATAATAAACTTAATGAACGAGTAAGTGATCTCAGAGAGGACTTCAACAGAATGATAGTAAACCTAAGAAAGGACAGAGAACGCATAGAAAAAGATTTAGTCAGAATGAAGAATACAATAACTGAAATGAAAAGCACACCAGAAGAAATAAAGGGCAGAGTAGATAAAACAGAAGATCAAGTCCAAAATTTGAAAGATAAGGTAGCAGGAATCACCCAATTGAAAGAGCAAAGAAGACAAACAATCTTAAAATGAGGATAGTTGGAAAGGCCCCCCTGGATTGACATCAAGCATACCATCATTCATGTCAAAAGGCTAGTAGAAGAAGAGTGGGTGCAGAGAATTAAAAACCTATTTACAGAAATGATGACTGAAAATTTACCTAACCCAGTAAAAGAAACAGACACACAAGTCTCTTCTTGTTTTTCACCTGACTTAAAAGGAGCTTCCATTGCACATTCTTTTGTCTTTATTTTAAAAGTGGAGCTGATAAAAAAAAAATTTTTTCTCCTGGTTAATCCACACTGTGATATGGGTGAGGACAGCTGGAATAAAGTTTCCCAAGGAGTGCAAAATTTCTTAGCTTTTTTTCTGGATTCATTTTTTGGTTTTACAGAAAAGACCTGCCTAAAGGCCAAATTTTATCATCATAAAATATATTAGAGAAGGTTTCCTCTTTTTCAATTGGTGAGTTATTGGAATTAGAAATACAGCTCACAACAATGGTCATCCTGCTGTAAATATTTCATGTTGAATTACTCACCTCAGGGCTTCACAGCCAACCATAAACAACTTTCTCTCAGCAGTTCAGGTTAGGCAGATTAAGCTGATCCCTTCAGACCAGGGTCTCCTAATGTGTCTCCGAATGGGAGGGGCCTGCCCAATCAAGCTGGCATGGTCTGCAGGGGAACCGGTCTAAGGCACGATGGTGGCTGCCTTTATCAGCCCTTTTTATGTCTCAAGTTGATGGAGGTTTTTACAGAATGTATCCCAGGTGCACCTCAGGTACATTGCTGATATCACAGTGAGTGTCCACAGGACAGAAATCCTTTGTGCAGGTCCTTTAAAGGAACATCGAGGGACTCAATTGCCTTCTGTCTCAACAAGATGGCTGGAAATCCTTTCAATTTTTACAATAAGAGTTACTGGAATCTCCTCTTCCCTGGGCTGAGACCTTGCACTTGGGAGACCCCACATTAGACCAGGAGCCCCTCTTCTTCATGAAAGCCTTTGCAGCCTCGCTCTCACTCCCAGTGATAATCTACCACCCATGAGTTCAGGTCAAGCCTGATTAAGGGCTTTACTCTTCTGACAGGCTTTGATGTGTCTACTTTGTATTATATCAGATGTAGGTCTTATGATCACCTGGACTTCAGGTGATTTTTCACATTGATCATTTTATAATTTGGTAATAATTTTAATGCAGTCCTGACACAAGACAAAAGCTGCTTTTATCTAATCTGCCCTATTTCTTGTTTCTTGGTAGATAATTAGATAGATAGGTAAACTGATAAAAGGTGGATAGATAATTGACAGATAAAAAGAAGAAAGATAGAAAGATGGTATATAAACACAAACATACTAACATTAAATACATATAGATATAAAAAATGTAATTATGTATAGAGTTCTATAGATTAATAAACTAGTAAATAAAAGACACATAGATTAGTAGACTGATGAATACAAACTAACATGAATAATTAGGAATGACAATGATAATTCATATATAAATATATGTATAGTTATATAAATTTTAGAAATATTTGTGATTGATAGATAAACCAATAAATTGATAGATAGATATAGATAAATAGAATCATAAGAAACAGTCTAATAATAAAATGACAAACAGTCTAGGATATCGGAGACAGTCAGACACTCACAAAATTTAATACATAATAGATAGATCATAGATAGATAGATAGATAGGTTGATAGACAGATAGATGATAGGTAAACAGTAAAAAATATATGATGGAAAGAAAGAGATAGATAAATAAATGAGAGATAGGAGAAAGATGATAGAAAGATAGATAGATAGATAGATGATTGATGATAGATAGATGATAGATAGATGATAGATAGATAGATAGATAGATAGATAGATAGATAGATGATAGATAGGTAGATAGATAGATAGATAAATAGATGATAGATAGATATGTTCGTATGTACATACAAAACACATAGATAGATAGACACATAGATACTTAGATACATAGATATGCAGATCAATAGATGATAAATAATTAGAAAGTAAGAGAGTTCAATATAATATTAGATAGAGAGAAAGATAGTTTGATGATGACAGATAGGTATATTGATAAAACGATAGATGATAGATTAAAATGTACAGGATGAAATGTAAATATGTAGGTTGAAATATAGGGAGATAGATGATGAATAACTAGATAATAGATGATAGAAAGTAGATCGATAAATAATAGGTAGAGTTATGTATGCAAAATTAATATAAAAATAAAATACATATAGAGAGGAAATAGATACTGAAATACAGTAAAAATATAATCAATGGTAGACATATGTTTAGGAAGAATGAATAACATAAAGAGAGACTGAGAAGAGACAAACTGACGAAGAGATGTGAGAAAGATTTCAGAAAGACTCTAATGAGCTGTATAGAAAATGATGAATAAATAACATAAAAATAAAAATATAGAGAAAAAGATAAAGAGCCAGATAAATCAATTAATAGATTGGTAGATGGATAGACAGGTGGTACAGACCTACCTACCTACCTACATACGTACATATATGTATACTTACTAAAATACATTATATATATATATATATATATATATATATACACACATATATATATGTGTGTGTGTGCGTGTATGTGTATATTTATATATAAATTGAATATATATATATATATATTTATATAGAGATAGAGATAGATAAATGTTATGAAGAATAGTTGTATAAATATTCATAAATAAGTTGCTAGGTAGGCATATAGATAAATATTTAAAAGATGATTAAAAGATTATCGGGTAGATATATAGATATATAAAAACTAAATAATAAAAAATATGGTAAATTGAAACATACATATATATAGCTAGTCAACTGGCTAGTTAAGTAGATAGATATAAGAGAGATCAAAAGATAGAGAAAAGATAAAAGACTGTTTCAGAGAGATACATAAATAATTTGATAGATCATAGATAAAAGGATAGTTACAATATATAGATAAAAGAAAGTAGAAGAGAGTGATATAGCTTCATATATTGAAATGCATACACAAAAATTTTAAAAGATTTATACATACAGAAGTTAGAGAGTGGATAAAGATGTGGATAAATAGATACATAGATAGATAAATGGTTAGATGACAGACAGACAAAAAAGTAGACATAGATATCTGATAGATGAATAAATAGAGAGACCATCTGTACACATAACATGGTTGTTAATGGAAAGGCAGATTGATAGACAAAGTAAGATCAATCTTTAAATAAATAGATTAATAGTATGTTGATCAAATCCTAGATAGATTGAAAGATAGATAGAAAAGGAGATACATAGACAATCATTTCAAAAATTTTATGTACATGTATTCGGTCAGAGAGATGAAACGATAAAAACTATTTTGATGTGATGGATACCTGAGAAATAGACAGTTAGACAGATACATAAGTAGAGAAAAAAAGAATGTAAGAGATAGATGATAGAGAGTAGATGATAAATAGATAGATGATAGATTAGATAGATAGATAGATAAATAGATAGATAGATAGATGATAGATAGATGATAGATAGATAGATAGATAATAGGTAGATAGATAGAAAAGGTATAGAGGGATAGTTTGATAGATAGAAAGAAAGATATAAATAATAGCTGTATGGAAAAAAAGAGAGAGATAGAGGTAATTGGTGTATAAATAAAAAGATAGTTAAACAACTAAGTAGAAGGATGAATAAATGCATACATGAATGAATTAGGTAAAAATATTAAAAATTGATTTATGGTTTGATTAGTAGAGGATAATTGATAGACAATAGATAAATATATACATAGATATATAGATGAAAAGAGAGTTGATAGGTAGCTGAATAGATAAATCAATGAATTAATAGAGAAATGCATAGGCACTTAAATAAATAATAAATGGATATAGACACAAGATATATAGATTCTAAGATAAAAGGGAGAAAGATTTCTAATGTTATGAAGATATTTATATCGATTGTTAGGTAAATTAAAACTAGTTTGTTTTATTCATAGGTATATACATAATGAATAGATAGATATGTACATACGTGCACACATCAATACTGATCGATAAATATATAGAGTGTTACATAGATACATAAGTAGATATATAAACACATAGATTCAATTTTAATAATTAATTGAAAGGTAGATAATACATAGATATATACTGAGAAACCAGACAAAAGGAAACGTCTCACGTTATGAAGATTGATATATCGATCATTGGGTAAGTGAGAATATAGTCTATTTTTTGATATAAAATAAAAGAATGTAAAGATAGATTAATACATAAATAATATATATAGATAGACAACATATAGACAAAAATATATATTGATACATAAATGGATGGATAGATAGATAAACATATGCCAGCTAGGTATATAATTAGATACCCAAACAATATAGATCTGATTTCATAGATTAAAAAAACTATTTTGTTATAAATATAAAATGATCGTAGAATACATAGTATAATTTTACATTAGAAAAATATATGGAGATACAGATTAAGAAATAGAATTACAAAAATAAATAATTTACAGAATTATGAATAGATAATAAATATTAGATTAATAGATAGCAATATAGACAAATAAATACATAAAGAGTAAGGTAGATAGGTAGATTAAAAATAAATCAATAAATAATGAAGCGATAAACAATATATCAAAATATTAATAAACAGAAAGACAAATTGATATATATAAAAATATATAAATAGGTATTTTGATATCCAGAGGGGTAGATAGATAAAAAGGTATATGGATAGAATTATAGACAGAGAATGGTAAATAGGTAGATGGGTAGATAAACTGATAGATAAAATGCTATTTAGATAATAAATATATAGATAATAAAAAGATAATAAGTACTTTGATGTATAGTAAATAGATTAATAGGTAGATAGATATATAGATAGAAGACATTGGATCGTTAGATGATGAATGGATGGATACATAGATTAATAGAAACATAGATGAAGATAGACAGACAGACAGACAGATACAAAGACAGATAAGGAAAATGAAAAATTGTTTTATTGGCACTCATAAACTAGAATAGATAATAGATAAATAGATAAATAGATGACAGATGATAGACAAATATACATATATGAACAGATACATAGGCAACAAGGGTACAATATAACAGATAAATAAATAGTCAGATACACAGAATATAGATAGATATATAGTTGATAATAGGTATATTATTTGATATTCAATAGAAATAGGAGAAAGTCACATCCTTCTTTTAAACAGAGAATGATCATTGGATAATTATAATAAGATTAATATAGATAATATATGAATAGATAGAATAATAGATGAAAAGAGATAAGTAATATAACAGAAAGATTAGATAAATAAAGGAAGACAATAGAGAGATAGATACATACACAAAAAGAAATAGAAGCATAGTAAAATAGATAGATAGATACATAGACACACATACATAGATACATAGATGCATAGAGACACAGACAATATTGGGAGAGGATTAAAAAATTTAGATAGATACTAGATAAATAGATTATATGTATAAATAGAAAGATACATAGAAATTTAGAAACAATAGATGAAAAGTAAATCGATATGAAATAGATATCAGATAAATACATACAGAGATAATTGAAGAGACTGTCATAGAGAATAAACCATTTGCATATAAATGTCAATCGTTAGTAATTTAGACAACACTATGTCATGCAGATATATGTTGTAGAAGAAATAGAGAGATATTGATAGATAGAATTAGATTGAGTGATTATTTGATATAGAAATAGATGAGGGAGATAGTGAAAATAGTGAAATAATTAAAGAGACAAATAGATGTATAACATACAAAATGACAATGAGAAAATTCAATGTTACATAGAAATGTACATATACATACACATATATATGTATGTGTGTGTGTGTGTGTATATATATGTGTGTATACACACACACACACACACACACACACACACACACACACACACATATATATATGTATAGAGAGAGAGAGAGAGAGAGAGAGAGAGAGATTATGAGAAGTGAAAATACTCTTGGAAATGAATAGATACATAGTAGCTTAGAAAAATGTTATAATAATCAATAGAGTGAGAGACAGATGACAGATAAATAGATGAAAGAAGAGACTGAAATTGAAAAGAGAAAAAATACAAAGAGAAATAGAAAATAATAATATAAACATATAAATGTTAAATAAATAATCTGTTTATAAAAATTTAAACAGTAGACATTTGAAAACAATAGACATAAAAAGATGGTAAATGGTAGCGGATAGATGATAGATAGATAAAAAGATAGATAATGATATAGATATAAGATTGATAAATAAATAAAAATTTGACAATTAGAAGGGTGGTTATAAAAAATAACTAACATTCATTAAACAAATATATCAATAGCTGTGTACATTTTTAAAAATTGGTTATAGAAAAGTACATTGTAAAATGGATAGTTATAGAAAGGTGAATTGATATAGATAGATCAATTGATGTTTACATTGACGTACACAGATAAATATATACGTAAGAAGATCGATAGGAAAATATTAGATTATAGATGGCGTGAAAAATAGACATATACAGGAGACAACAGAAAATTAAATGTTTTCTAGAGAGGTGTATCTATGATTAGGTAAAGTGAAAAACAGTCTTGGTTATGAATAGTAGGTAATAAATCATAGGATACAAAGGTGTCATAGATAGATAATAGCTAGAATCATACATATGTATGTGGATAGCAAACCAAAAGATAAATGAATAAACTGATGAATACATAGACAGATAAATCAATGGACAGCAAATAGAAAATAGATTATATATAAATAAAAAATAGATGGTAGATAGTTATAGGTAGGTAAATAATAGATGTGTAAAAAATTACTATAGTAATATTTTAGAGAAATGGTAATTAGAGAGTCTGACAATTAAAACAAAATATATATTGATCGTATGGCAAGTTATAGATTGATATTGAAATGATTGCCAGAAGGATAAATAGTAAATGGGTACAATTGATTACTGACTGATAAATGAATAGATACACAGATTAATGAATAGATATACTTAAATAAATAGTTATATAGATGATATATACATAGATACATATTAGATAGATAGATATACAGATAGATATATAGATAGACAATTATACAGGTCTCGATAAGAAAACCCCTCACATTCTGTTCATAGATGTATCAATCCTTTGTTAAATTAACAAACCTTGTGTTGTAGAGAGGATCATTGTAAAATAAATATGTAGATTGTTAGAGATAAATAGAAAGATATAAAAGATAAAGAATAAGTAGATAGCAAATAGGTAGATCGATAGATAAAAGATTGATAAATTTATATATAAATAATAGATAACTGTCTCTGAAACTACTTTATTAAACTCTATAAATTTTATTATATTTGTCTTTAATGATTTATCTTTCAGCCTAACAATAGGTATATCTCTATTTATTTAACATTATATGTCTTTAAAACCATATTTTCATTAAATGATCAATAAAGCAAGTAATAATGCTAAAATAATTTAAAAATTATCTGTCTTTGTATCTACATATCTATCCAATATGTAATGAGTCACTCTATTTCATGTCTATCGATCACGTATCTTTCTGACCCTATTTCTTCTTATCAATTATCTATCTTTCTATCTATCTATCTATCATCTATCTATCTATCATCTATCTATCTATCTATCTATCTATCTATCTATCTATCTATCTATCTCTATCTATCTATCTATCTATCTATCTATCTATCTATCTATCATCTGTCTATCATCTATCTATCTATCTATCTGTCTATCATCTATCTATCTATCTATCTATCATCTATCTATCTATCTATCTATCTATCTATCTAATCTATTTATTTATCATCTATCTACCTATCATCCATCTATCTATCTATCTATCTATCTATCTATCTATCTATCTATCTATCTATCTATCTATATCTATTTATTTATCATCTATCTACCTATCATCCATCTATCTATCTATCTATCTATCTATCATCTATCTATCTATCTATCTATCATCTATCTATCTATCAATCATCTATCTATCTATCTAATCTATTTATCTGTCTATCATCTATCATGCATTTATCAATCATCTATTTATCTATTATCTATTTATCTTTCTATTTATTGCTGTACATAATTACCTATGTATCTTTGTATCAATCTATTTTTATTTCATTTATTTATTTATTTATATGTGTCAAATCTACTTACTTTTACATCTACATTAATTTATATATCAACTTCCATCTGATTCAAACATGTTTCTCTCTAAACAATATTTTAACTTACCTACAGATTGATAAATCATGCAAAATTGTATCTTTTATTTAATAAAATCTAAATATCTAACAATTGATTAATATATCTATCATTTTCTTTTCTATTTATTGTTCTATCTACTCATTAATACCTACTTATACTACTTTGTATTTACTGATAACAAAGATAATTTTTAAATTTACCTTAAGATAGATCTATCTATCTATATATCAGTACATTTTATTTTGTGTTTTAGTATGCCTATGTATATATCAATATCTATTTCATCTATGTATTTATCATCTACCATCTATCTATCTATCTATCTATCTATCTATCTATCTATCTATCTATCATCTATCTATCATCTGTCTATCTTAATCATCAACATCATCACCATCATCATCATCATCTACAGTCTATCAAGTAATCTGTCCTTTATGTGTGTATGTATGCATGATTGTATTCATGTATGTTTTTAATTAACAGTCTATCATATTTTCACTATCTTCTTAACAATCTATCATCTATCCATCTATGTATGTATGTATCTATTCATCTATCAATATCAATCTATTGACATCTATTCTTATCAACCTCAACTATTTACATATATTTTCTATAATATACTTTTCTATAACACAATCTTTTTTTATGTATCTACCTTTAGATATGTTTATGTAAAAAATTTTAATTTGTTAAACTATCTGTCTAATTCTCTATCTACATATTTATCTCACTATCATTTTTCTATTTATCCTATATTTATCTATCCATCCATCCATCCGTCTCTCTATTATGTATCTATTGACCTTACATTTATATTTCTACTTATACATCTCTATTACTATTTAATCTATATATTTGATTCATCTATTAATCCTTTTATCTATATATTTTCTATCTACAGATGTATCTTATATCTATCTATATCAATCATCTATCTTTCCACCTATCTATTATCTATTTTTTATCTATGAATCTGTCATATATTCATTGTTTCTAAATATCTCTTTGATTCAATCATCTATCTATCCAGTTTATCTGTAACTACCTATATATCTATTTTATACTGGATCAGCTTACAAGGCAAATTTTTATTATTTACTTAAAGGTTGATATCCAATTAATATATCATGATCTGTTTAATTCCTATTGATGGACAATCTATCATCATCATCTATCTATCTATTTTAATATCTCTTCATCTGACATTCTAAACAAACATCTATTTGTTCATCTGTCTACCTAATATCTGTATATTCTCTTCTCTATATATTTTTAACAAACTGTACTTTTTATATTGAGTAAAAATTGACTTTTTATTTATATAACAATATATTTTTTCTAGGTCATTTTGTATCTACATATATGTATATCACTTTAAATAACTATTTATTCATATGCCTACCTATATTTGTATCTATCTGTGGATTTATACACCTAACTGTCTGTCTACATGTATATCTACTTATGTTTCCCTAATCAGTATATTTATATTTCTTTTATTTTACAACTATCATCTGTCTTTGTCACTTTCATCTATCAGTTGATACTTACACATTTCATCTATCTGTCTATGAAGTTATGTATGTATCTATTTAAGTATGTATGAAACTTTCCAGTTTCTATTTAACTGCCAACTCTTCATTTATTATGTTCTTGCCTAATGATAGATATATCTCTAATTTTTTCTTATAGAATATCACTCAACATATGTTTATATTATGTATATATTTATCTGTCTGTCTGTGTGTCTTCTGTTTGCACTTGTGATTTATATCAATTTGTACTTCTGTTTTAGTGTTTGTCCATTTGTCCTCTATTCATTTTTCTGTCAATGTATTTATATGTCTGTCTATGCATTTATGTATCTATTCATTTACCTATCTATATCAATTTGTCTAAATGAATGTATTAATATTTATAAATATTTATAACTTTTAATATATCTGTTTTAGAGTGTAACTTTCTCTTACAAAATCGTATTTCAATTACCTGGCAATTAATATGTATATGCAAAGAACGTTAGTTTTTTAAACTATTTCTCTACTTCCCTAACTACATTTTATCTCTCTATCATCTTTTTTATCTATCTATCATCTACCTATCATCTATCTATCAAATCATCTATCATCTATCTATCTAATCATCTATCTATCTATCATCTATCTATCTATCTATCTATCTGTCTCTCTATCTATCTATCTATCTATCTATCTATCTATCTATCTATCTATCTATCATCTATCTATCTATCTAATCTCTCTATCTCTCTATCTCTCTATCTCTCTATCTCATTATCTCTCTCTCTCTCTATCTCTCTATCTCTCTCTCTCTATCTCTCTCTCTATCTCTCTATCATCTATCATCTACCTACCTATAATCTCTCTATCATCTATATTACAAACTTTTATTTTTCATTTATCTTTTTTCTCTATCAAATAAGAGTCTAAATATGTCTCTTCATATGTATGATTCTATTTATTTTTACCTTCTAGCAATTGGCCTTTTATTTTGTATGTGTGAATCTATCTTTCCATCTATCGATTAATTATATAAAATCTATTTATCAGTTTTTGAGCTACTTCTCTATCTACCATTCTGTCTTTCTATATCTATCTATCTGTCTGTCTATCTGTTTATCTGTCTGTCTATCTATCTATCTATCTATCTATCTATCTATCTATCTATCTATCTATCATCTATCTATGTATCTTTCTATTTATCATCTATCTATCTACCATCTATCATTTATCTATTATCCATATATCATCTATCTATCTATCTATCTATCTATCTATCTATCTATCTATCTATCATCTATCTATCTATCTATCATCTATCTATCTATCTATCTATCTATCTATCTATCTATCTATCATCTATCTATCATCTATCTATCTATCTATCTATCTATCTATCTATCTATCTATCATCTATCTATCTATCTATCATCTACCTGTCTAACATCTATCTATCTATCTATCTATCTATCTATCTATCTATCTATCTATCTATCTATTTATCTATCTGTCTATCTATCATCATCATCATCTATCTATCACCTATCTATTCATTTCTATCATCTATATCTATATGTGTATGGTCTATCTATCATCTATCTATCTATAATCTATCACCTATCTCTCTGTGTAATCATCTATCGCCTATATAATCTATCATCTACCTATCTATATAACAGCTATCTATCATCTATTTATATCTATCTTTCTATCAATCTATCTATCTGTCTGTCTGTCTATCATTATCAATCTATCATCTATCTATCATCTATTTATAACTATCTTTCTATCAATCTATCTATCTGTCTGTCTATCTATCATTATCAATCTATCATCTATCTATCTATCTATCTATCTATCTATCTATCTATCTATCATCTCTATCAGCTATCTATCTATCATACTCTATGTATCTATCTATATATCTATCTATCTAATCTATCATCTACTTATCTTTCTACTTATCTATCATCCATTTATCTGTTTATCTATCTGTCTGTCTGTCTGTCTATCTGTCTATCTATTTACCATCTACTTAGTTAATGTCATCTATCTATCCCTTTCTATCATCTATGTCTGTATGTGTATGATCTATCATGTCTGTCTGTCTATCTATCTATCTATCTATCTATCTATCATCTATCTTTCATCTATCTATCATCTATCATCTATCATGTATCTATCAATAATCTATCTATCTATCTATCTATCTATCTAATCTATATATCTATATCTATCTATCCATCTATCTATTTATCTACCTATCATCTATCATTATCTATCTATTTATCTATCCACTATCTATCTATCATCTATCATCTATCATCTACCTATCTATCTACCTACCTCACTATCATCTATGTATCTATCTATCCATCTATATATGTATCATCTACCTATCTATTGTCATCTATCTATCCCTTTCTACCATCTATTTCTTTATGTGTATGATCTATCTATCTATCATCTATCTATCTATATCTATCTATCTATCTATCTATCTATCTATCTATCTATCTATCTATCTATCTATCATCTATCTATCTATCATCTATCATCTATCTATCTATCTTTCTATCATCTATCTATCTATCTATCATCTATCTATCTATCTATCTATCTATCTATCTATCTATCTATCATCTATCATCTCTCTATCATCTGTCTATGTTCTACCTATCTGTTTCACTTTTATTTAGTTGTATATCTTCTGTCTTTTTACCTATCCTTAGCCATCCATCCATCTATCAATAACAAACAATCTATCTATTGTTCAAAGTATTTCTCTGCAACATCAGCTTTTTTTTCTTTTGTATTGATATATCTATTCACAATATCTCTTCTTTGTTAAACAATGTTTCAAATTGCTTATTTATTTACTTGTCTGTCTTTCTGTTTATCTAACTATTCATGAAAACATATCTAACCATAATTCTCTCTATATAATCTTCATATCTTATTCTGAATTGATATATAAATGTACAGATATTGTTTTTCTAATTACCTTGCCATTTTTCTTTCTTCGTATTAATCTTTTAATCTATGTATATATCTATATGTCTTTCTTTCCATCTATCATCTAACTATCACCTGTCTACCAATCTATCATCTATCTATATAAATCTACCTGTTTATTTAATATCAATATCTCTACTGTGATCTACCTATAACCAAAACTATTAGTCAGTATAACTAACCATTGATATTTTACCTATATAAAGTTTGATTTTCTCATCTTCTGTTTCTATTTTGATCTATCAATTTCTCACTATAATTATTTACATACTATTTATCTTTTATATCTTTAACAGTATTTATAAATACTATATATTTAGGCAATGATATCTTTTAATTTATCTATTTTTCATCTACTTATCTATTTCTTTATCTATTTATCTATCTATGTATTTATTTATCTTTAAGTTTATCATCTCAATAATTATTTATTTGTCCATTATTTATCTGTTAGTATTACTGTATTATTTATCTAGTTAATTTTCTAATAATTATCTATCATCATATAATGCAATCTATACATAAAATCATGACGGCTTATTTGAATTTTTGTAACTCTAGTATGTATTTATTTATAAGATGTATCTTTTTTTACTTACCTATCATATGTTATATATAGAAAGTTAGCTCATTTTTTAACGTTCTCTCTATATGTCGACATATTCATCTATCTATCATCTATATATTGATCTATCTATCAATCAATCATCTGTCAAATATCCAACTTGGCTTCTATGTAACTGTCTATAAGTGAGAACATTTTTCAGTCTAATTAACAATATATTATTTTATACAATATCTTACTTCTGTTTTTCATAGTTACATATTTTTATTTTACTATTAATTTTAGTATCAATTTAGTCAATCAATATATTAAACAAGTGATCTGCTGTGTAACTATTATGTAACTATTAATGACTGCATATTTTTTCTGTGTATTTTTTGTAACAGAATATTTAATAATTTTCTTAGTGATTAATATATCTATAAAAATATTGTTCTTCAGTATAACCATTTGTATAATTGTCGATGTCTCTATCTATATAGATACCTGTCTATTTGTCATCTATCTGATATTTTATTCATTATCTAATATTTTTTATAATTTTCGATGTATATATTTATCTTTATATTACTAATGTATTTATTAGTAGCTGCTGGCATTCTGACTACTGAATCATTTATTTTAATATTTTTTTTCGTTCCAATATACACTATCTAGTACTTTTTTCTGTATTTTTTTCACTATTTAATTATGTATCTATCCACATATTTAAATTTCTGTCATTCAATCAACTATTTTTCTTTCTATCAATAACTCCTACCTTATACTATTCATTAACCAGCTGCGTTATTTTCTACTATCTATCTTTTTTTTGGCTTAATGGTTGATCAATGCCACTATTAGATCTCCATTTTGTTATCATTCTATACTATCTAAATATGAATTAATCCATCTATCTAGCATCTATTTATCTATCATCTATCAATCTATCTATCTATCTATCTATGTATCACATATGCATAAGTATGTATACATCAATATTCTTACTATATTTATTTATCACTTTGTTTATCTTATTATGTATCAAAGTACTTATGTTTTTTATCTATTTTATGACCTTTTATTTATGTCAATCAATCTATCTATATGTATATCTATTTTGATTACTGTTATTTATCTTTAAATAAAAATACTTTATTTTATTTCAAGTAAAGATATATATATTTATGAATTGTTGAATATTTATTTCTATAATGGTATGTGATCCGGTTATTTCTCTAGTCTTCTATTTCTGTATTTATCTGTTGAACATCTTTTATCTTTTTAATATTAATTTATATAATACGTTTTGTTTGTTATTCTGTATCTCTTTCTACCAATCTATTTATATATCTATATGAATCTCTCTATATATTAATATCCGTGTGTTTTTATAAGGCATTTCTCTTTGACACAATATCTTAATTTTTTAAAATTGATATATCTAAGTCTTAAATATTATAGTATTGCAATAATTTTTACCATCTAGCATCTAATTATATATCTAACTTTTTATCATTATATTTATCTACATTATATATCTTTATTTATTTATCTATCTAGATATGTGTGATTATTCATCTAAATCTATCTCAAGCTCTATCTATACTTCAACTATTGTTTTTTTCTCAATTCATATTTATCTATTTATGTATATAACATATATTTATTTAATATCTATATTTATTTTAATTTTCTCTTCATCTCTAATGTATTTTATGTTTTCCAAACTTTTCTTTTATTTTTATGTAGGTCTATGTTACTATTTTACTATGTATTTATTTACTTATCTACCTATCTCTTTTTCTGTTTATTTAATTATTTATCTATTTATGTATTTATATCTATTTAACATGCTGTGTTATCAATGTGAAAAACAGATTTTTAATTTACATAAACTTTAATACATCTATGTAAAGAAGTTTAGTTGTTATTTAAGAGTATTTATAACCATCTATTTATAAGTTTATCTATCTTTCTATTTATTAACTGATCTTTCAATATGTCACATATCTTTTACAAGGTTCTCTATTAGTTCTTTATTTTTTATACTTTTTTATCTTCAACCTATCTACGTAAATATTTATCTATCTATATAAATCCAGCTAATGTAACTCTCTAATTTACAATGTATCTCTTTATAGTACAATCTTTTAAAATTATATGAATGATTGATTTATTTATACAGATGCTCATTTTTCAATATATATCTCTGAATATTTATTTAAATACCTATTTACTTTTTGTTTACCTATATTTGTATTTATTTTATAAGTTTCTACTTATTTCTCTATTTCTGTATATGTATGTAATTATTTATCTGTGTCAATTTATCCCTCTCTCTATATATATCATCTATTGTTTGTAATTTTTAATATATTTATTATTTATATAATTTTTGATTTTTTGTAATATATATATGTATGTATATATGTATGTATGTATGTATGTATGTATGTATGTATGTATTTTCAGTTTAACCATTCAAATATCTTATCTTTTTATTTTTTTGGAACAGTTTCTGATTTTATATATGTTTACCTCACTATGAATTAATCAATGGGTTTATCTGTCTCTTTATTTTTATACCTATCTATGCACCTATCTTTCATTGATATATTATATTACCTAATATGATGTTACACCATTTTGCTAGATATTGACGTGTGACAAGTTATTGTTATTTATTATATTTATGGCACATTGATCAATGTATCCATTTTAGACTGACTCCTATTAACTGATATATGTATCTATTTATGTACTAATCTATCAATCCATATACGTATCTATGTGTGTATATATATATATATATATATATATATATATATATATATATATACACACACATTTCTTTATCTTGGTAGCTACTTTTTAAAATATGTGTCTCTCTGTCTTTTTATTATTCTACCTATACATTTCTGTATGGATCTGTTGATGTAGAATTTATTTGATTATCTATCATAAAATAATTTCAAACCTATGATCAATATATGTTTCAAAAAACACTTCTGTTTTTTTATCTTGTTATTTAATTATAATACCATTTCACTATAAATTTATATACCTACTATCTACCTCTCTATGCATCTATATTTTCATTATACATTAGTCTATATTTATCTATTTCATATCTAGTTAATTATCTATTGGTAGACATATGCAGAAATCAGTAGATTAATTGTTAGAAATATAGATGTTTAGACGATAGAAAAAAAGTAAAAAGTAGACAATAGTTAGATACATAGATAAAATAATAAATGATAAATAGATGATAGAAAGATATAGGTAGAGACATATATAGATAGGTACATACTAACATACATAGATACATATATACCTACATACAAACAAACACGCACATAGTTTAATGGATTGATTGATAATGATTAGATGGATATATAAATGACAGACTCATATATAGAATGACAGAGATTTACCTAGAATAATAGAAAGGTGGTAATATAAATGAGACATGGATGGATAGATGACAGACAGATAGATAGAAAAATAAGTGATGGATGAATGGAGGAATGAATAGATAGAGAAATAGATAGAAAGATATGTTTATATATACATTAATAAAAAGATAGATGATAAATAGTAAGTTAGATAAATAGATTGATTAATATTTAAACAGAAGATCGAGAGAAAAATAACGAACAGTTTATAAATAAATATGTAAATAAAATGATAGGTAGACAGATAGATAGGTCGATAAGAGAAAGACATAAAAATACATGTAAAAGTAGATACATGACAGATAGATACACTAAGTATGGATGAATAGATATATAGATGACAAATATATAAATATATACATATATAGAGAGCTATATATCAAGACATAATATATATATACATATACATATGTATATATGTGTGGCTATATATAAAGACATATTAATGTTAGATTGAATCATAGACATATAGACAGTTGTTAGATTGATGTATGAATATTTAACAGAGATAATAAAGAATAGATAAACTGATGATTAATAGATGAATGACAAAAAGATCTATAATTAGATAGATAAAATAGATAATAAATATATATATACATATATAAATGAATTAACTCACAAAGTTATAGTTAATTTAAATATAAAAAAATAATATCTTGAAGATAGATAAAAAGAAAGATAGAACACAAATAAATTGTAAGAAGCACAGATAAAAGATGATTAGCGATTCAGAAATATACAATGATAAAAGATATATTAAGAGATAGATAAATAAAGATATGTACAAAAGTAAATAGATAAATATATAGAAAAAACAAAGTTAGATGCACATCGTTAAAAACATTGATGGATAAATGAAAATGTATATGTATATGTATAAAATGGTAGAAAGATAAAATAGAGAGATAGAAAGATACAGAAATAGATGATAGAACCTAGATAGACATAGATATATAGGTAGATAGGTAGATAGACAGATAAAGACATAAAAGTTTTATACATGACAATAAGATAAAATGACACAAAGATTAATAAATCTTTTAATAAATAGTCAATTTGATATTTATTAAATTCACATTTTTAAAAAAATTTATAAAACATTAGGTAAGATAAATATTGTTTACAAAAGATATATTGTTGAATATACAGATAGACCACTAAGAATAGATACATTGATAATAGATAAAGAGATAGATGATAAACAGGTAAATAAAAGATTGATAGATGGGTAGTTATATAATATTATAGCTACATAGATAGATGATAGATAAATGTGGATGGATATAAGTGTGAATGAAAAACTAGTATGATAGATACATTTGCTAGATAATTGATAGATAGAGAGATAAAAAATTTATAATTGGATGGATTGATAGAGGAACAGCTGGATAAACAGAGAGATGATAAATACAAATATAGATAGATATCTACATAGATATAGAGAGTATAAATGTTAACAGGAAACCGATACATAGATAAATGATAGATATATACATATATAGATTGACAGATAACAAGATAGATAAAAAAATCAAATTATCTGTACCTAGACATATTAATCATTAGGTAAATGTTAAAAAATTAGTGCTATAAAAAGTTTCATTGTTGAATATATTTATAGATAGTATTAGATAATTTTTTATATAGATAGTACATAGATACATGTACAGATACATCGATACATAAAGAGATACGTAGATACATCCATATACAGAAAAATAGATGTTCAAATAAAGAAATGAGTCAAAATTTATATAGAGAGATATAGCTATGGTTAGATAAATTGAAAATTTGTTTTGGTTATAAATAGATACATAGTAGTATAAATATATTATATGTATATATATGTATGTATAGGTCTCTAATATATATATATATATATATATATATATATATATATACACACACACA
>SSHV01009976.1:82366-92885 GCA_009793145.1 Cynopterus brachyotis
GAGACAGACTGGTAGAATAATAGATATTTAGATACACAGACAATTAGACAGATGCTATTAAATAAACTAACATGTTTTACATGATATATCAATCAGTAGGTAGGTTAAAAATGTTGCTTTAGACATACATATATGAAACTTTGATATATTATAATTGAATTAACATAATAGTTTAATGAATACATAGATTGTAGATAGATGCGTAGATGGATAAATATATAAATGGAAAGAAGGATATTTACAGTTGTTACAAAGATAGATGACAATAGAGAGATAGACATATAGATAGATGATAGATAGATAGATAGATAGATAGATAGATAGATAGACAGACAGACAGACAGACAGATTGATGATAGGAGGTAGACATACAGATTTACAAAAATATAGATAGTAGATATTTACAGAGGTAGGCAAATAGAATTATAAAGGTCAAATAGTTAAATATTATATCAATAAATAAATATATGATGGATTGATTAATAATATATATGTAGATAAAGATATACATAGATATATAGATAGATCCATAGAGACATACATACAGAAATACATATATAGATGGTATGTAGATAGATAGACACAAAGATGATAGTTAGATAGATGGATAGATATAGATGATAGATAGATAGATAGATAGATAGATAGATAAATAGATACATGATAGATGATACGTATATAGAGAAATATATAGGTAGATAGATGATAGATGATATATATGACTGATAGATAATAAATAAGATGATAGATAGATGATAGATAGACTGATAGATAGGTAGATGATAGATAGATGAACGGTAGACAGATAGATATGACTGATAGTTAAATAATTACATAAATAAATGAAAATTTGGTTTGTACCAAAATTTGCCTTGAACCATAAGACTTATAAAGGACAGACATAAAGTCAGATGGACAAACAGGCAAACTGACAGATAGTTACATAGAAAGACACATAAATTCATTGATAGAAAGATATATGACAGCCAAAATAAAAGATATATCTATTGTTCTGTAGAAATAAATAATCAAAATCAAAGTTGAATGTTAAATAAATAATATAATAATAAAATATAAATATAATTATAAAAATAATATAATATAAAAGGTAATAGTTAGATAACAATAAGAAGAGAAAAAATATAGAAATATTTATGAAATACAGATGATAGAATACTAGAACAATATATAGATAAAAAGAGAATGATAGATATATAGATTAAAATATATATATGAATAGATATAAAAAAGAAAACATCTAACAATATACAGATATTTATATAGTTAGGAATAAGAAAAAATAGTCTCAATTATTAAAAAAACATGGTAGGATAAATAGGAAAAAGAGTGTTGATAGATAGATGATAAATACAAAGATGGGTGATATACTAATAGAAAACAAATAATAGACAGATGATAGACAGATAGAAGATAGACAGAAGGATAAATAAATACATAAAGAATTAGATTAATAGATGGAATGATCAAAAGATTAATAAATATTATAATATAAATAGATCGACCAAAAAATAGAGAGATAAGGACATTGATAATAAACAAAAAGATGAATAAATAGAAAGATAGAAATAAATATAATGGTCTGAATAAATGGCTAGTGATATAAACAAATAAAAAGAAAGATGATTAATAGATGATACATGATAGATAGATAGATGAAGATAGATTTATAGATAGATGATGATAGATAGATGATAGATAGATGAAACATATAGATGATGATAGATAGATAGATAGATAGATAGATAGATGATAGATGATAGATAGATAGATAGGTATGTAGATAGATGATAGAAAACTGAAAAATGAATAAATTGATGAATTCTTAATAAATAAATCAATGATACATAGATGATAGATTGACAGAAAGATAGATGATACATAGAGAAATACATAAAGAAATAAAAACAATGATAAATACAGAAAGACACAGACGATAAATATATAATCAAATAGATTAATAAATAAATACACAGCCTAATGAATAAAGGGATAACTTAGAGCTGAGTAGATGATAGATCGATACATAAATCAATAAATAGATAGAGAGATAGATAGATAAATAGATAGAAAAATAAATATATGGGTTCAAATATATTTTGAAATTAGACATAAAAAGCAAAAACAAATTAAACAATATATAAATACATTTATTATATGTAAATTTAAAACAACTTTTTTATAAATAAGTACATGATAGGTCCAATATGTGTTAAACACATAGGGAAGAGTTAGATAGATAGAGAGATAGATAGATAGATGATAGATAGGTGATAGATAGATAGATAGATAGATAGATAGATGATAGATGATAGATAGATAGATAGATGATAGATTCTAGCTAGATACATAAATAGAGAGATGATAAAAAATAGAAAAATAGAATACATATACTTACATAATACAAAGACAGAATATGATCAGGTTTTTAGAAATATAAATGACAATTTAATATATTAAGAGAAACATTAACAATGAAGCATACAAAAGTTAGATAAATCAATTGATACTTAAATGGTGGTTGAAAATGGATAAATGGAAGAATGGATCAATTAATAAAATACTAGATACATCTGATACATAGAAATATAAATAGATAAATAGATCAATGGATAGAAAGACAGATGAAAAAATGTTAAATAAATAGATAAATGAAAAGAGATAGACATGAAAATAGGTAGATATACAAAAAATAGAAAGTTAGATAGATGACAGGTAAATAACTAGAAAGAAATATAGATAAATTGATTATACAGTAGATTAATTCTATAATTAAGTAGATAGATCGATAGATAGATGATAGATAGATGATAGATATAGATAGATGATAGATAGATAGATAGATAGATAGATAGATAGATAGATAGATGATAGATAGATGATGACAAATACATACATACATACCTACATACATACACAGATAAATATAAAAATAGATGCATGGAAACATGGATGGAAGCATGAGTAAACAGATAGGTAGTGTGATAGATAATATTACATCTAATGATACATAAATAGATGGTTAGATATTTAGATATATAGACAATTATAAGATTAATAAAAAACTTGAAACATTTTATGAGTTATTGTGTAAGTTAAAAAATTTTCTTTTACAAAAATTTATTTTGTATCCATATGGAAATTTTTATTAATGATTTAATTGAAATATGTATAAATATAAAGTAAATGTATTATACAGTTGGGTAGATAGATAGATGGATACATGAATGCCTACAAATATAGATGTATAGATATTTAATACAGAATTAGACAGATAGAAGTGTGATAGAAAGAGAGAGATGAATAGACAAAACAAGAATAAATAGTTAAGGTCAGTAATTTAGAAATATATAATGATAATTTGATATATTATGAAACAAATTAATAGAGATACTTACAGAATTTAGATAAATAAGTACATATCTGGATATACGATGGTGAAGGTAGGAATGGATGAATGTCGTGCTCAAAATATAGAATAGATGATACAAAGATAGATTCATTGATAGATAAATATGAGATAAATTGACTGATAAATTAATAACTAGATTTATAGATACACAGACAGGTATTTATTATATAAAACACATTTGCATTATTTATCTATCATTAAGTAAGTTTATTATATTGTTTTGAGAAATACTTTGTTGAAACTTTATACTTAAAAATCAATACATTGTTATAGAAAATAAATAGATGTATGCTAGCTAGAAAGCTAGATAGGTAATGGTTCTAAAGATAGATGAATACATATTAGATAGATAAACAGATAGATTAAAAAAATAGACATTCAGATATATATTTAGATAGAAAAATAAAATTCTAGATCATAGGTAGAGAAATAGGTGGATAAATACTTAGATGTATAGATAAGTAGATAGATGAGAAAAATAAAATGTAAATAAATGCTAAATTACACATAGTAAAAGAAAAATCAGTGATTTAAAAATCTATTGATAATATCCTATATATTAATAAAAGATTAATAAATGTGCAAATAAATGTTAGGTAGATGGAATAATAAAAGATAGAAAATAAATAGAAATCAAAATGAATACAGATATAGAGATTAGTAGATGATAGATAAATAGATCGATAGAGAGATACACTGACAAAAAAATGATCAGTGATTTAGAAATATATAAATTTTCTATATTAACAAAAGATTAATAAATATACAGAATAAAGTTAGATGGAGAGATGAATAGAGAAATAGATAAATAATAGGTAATTTGATAAGTTAACAAGTATTTGCATATTTATATACATAAACAATTAGACAAAAGTTTATTAAATAAAACTAACATTTTACATGATTTATCAATCATTAGGCAAGTTAAAATATTGTTTTAGAGTGACACATTGATGAATTGATTGAAAGACTTATTAATATATAGATATAGATACATGATAAAATAGATGACAGATAAATGGATAGCAAGCTAGCTGGCTAGCTTCTTCGTTTGTTATAGACCCACTTATTTACTTATTTCTCTTTTACTTCCCTTGCCTTTGAGATCAGATGAATAAAACTATCTTTAAATGCAAATATACATCAGTTGAGTACCTCTGTTTTTTTCTATGCAATTTATTATTTTGGGTCTTATATTCAGGTCCGTCATCTATTTTATTTAATTTTGGTGTCTGATGATAGACAACAGTATAGCTTCATTTTTTTGCAGGTGACTTTCCAGTTTTCCTAGCACCACTTAATGAAGACACTTTCAGTTCTCCACTGCATGTTTTTGGCTTTTATGTTGAAAATTATTTGCCCATACAAACATGGGTTTACTTCTGACTCTTGATTCTGTTATACTGGCTAGTGTGTTTGCCAATACCTTGCCACTTTGATTACTGTCAATTTGCAATCTAATTTGAAATCTGAAAGACTGATGCGCCCAGCCTTATTCTTTTTCTCAGGATGGTGCTGGCAACTTTGATCTTCTATGCTTCCCTACTAATCTCATGGTTTTTGTTCTATTTCTTTAAAAAACATCGATGTGATTTTGATGGGGATTGCATTAAATCTGTAGAATGCCTTATATAGTAAGATCCTTTAACAATAGAACTCTGTTGGTAGCAAATATGTTGATCTATTGAGATATCTGATGCTATATATGTTGTTATATAGACTGAGATGACTAAGAGTGGTTGGTTCTTGTCCACTTCAGTGGGGAGCTTGGAGAACATATGCTGAAAATGGCAATGACAAAAGTTAGAAGAATCTTGAATACCTGATTAACTGCATGGAGCACTCCCAAATATCTCTCCTCCTTTTCTACTCCTCCAAATCTATTTTCGTTTCTCTTCCAAGCCTGGTTCTCAGCTTTCTCTGGAAGTTATCAATCCCCTTTCATTAAATTTTATTTTTGACTGAGATAGTCATTTCACTATCTCCTTTACAACTCTTCTCTCAGGGACATAGCTCTTCTCCTCTGCCTACTTTTGTCTTTATATTTGGATTCCTATGTCAGTTTTCTGTGTTTTATTTTTTTTTGATGTTACATCATAAATACCCCGCCAAAAATACAAATTGAAAAATTATAATGTAAGAACATAGTACACTTGTAATGTACCAACAGAGACATTGTTGTAAGATGCATCAATATTTGCTTTAAAATTAGTAACCTGGCATCTGCTCATACGTTTCTGAATTTATAAAATGTGGAAATGTAGTTCAGTATATTTCATTGATCTGCATGATTTGATGAAACTTCCTTTACAACATTTTCAGAATTACAAAGAGTAATTACAAAAAAATTTTTAACCTTTTGACTTCTATAACACTTCTCAACAACTGTGGCACTGTGGATAGAAATGTACTTAAAAGAATTAGCTAGACTTTTTATGCTAAACTTGTACATAGATTCTTTTCATTAAGAATGTCCCAATAATCATGGTGTCACAATTAAGTTGCTTTATTTTTAAGTAGAGAAATGCAGTTGTTGATTCTGTTTATTTATTGTGTGTTTATTCATTTTGCTGAATATGGGTTTTATTCTTTTCTCTATGGAAATACTTTACATTCTTAAAAATTCTTAAAATGACTTTCTATTGTGGAAACATGTTTCTGCTTTACTAGGCATCACACATGCATGCAAATTCGCATATATTGTTGAAGTCAAGGACTCAGAGAAATATATAAAACTATATTAAGTAGGTAGCAAGACAAAAAAAAAAAACAAGATAGATGTCTTTCCTATTTCTTTTTTCTTTCACATTGAAGAACTGCTTTGTTTGTTAACAAATCCTGATTAGATTCTTTAAGGATGAACAGATAATCTGTTTTAAGTTTCTAAGACAAAAAAATAGTCCAGGAGAGCTTCCAGATAGAAAGTTCCTCAGATACGTGCTGGTGCCCACTAAAGCAATGAAAGTATTGGGCTGTAGGAGGAAAAAAAAGAGAGAAAATGATACATATATTAATATTTAAAATTTGTGGTCACACTCTTCTATGATTTTTATCCTGAAAGTGTTTGGAAAAATAAACCACAATGTTTTTTTTAGCGTGAAGTTTTTTAGGCATACAACATCTTCTCAGGACTTAGTTGTATCTGTTAGATAACTGGTAGTTATAAAAACCAAGAGAATAGTGTTTCTAGTGATATCAGTTGAAGAGTAGACCACCTAAGTTAAATCAGTCCACAGAATTATGAGACATGTATATAACCATACATAAATCTATTCAGAAAATTAGGAAGCAAATTGCTCCACCAAAAGATTGCATTTCTCAAAATCTCTTAGATGTGGGAGGCTACTGATGCATTGGTGAGGCTGCCAAAATGGATCATTAAAGAGAGTCCGCTGCCTGCAGCTCATTTGTCATTTCTCTTCCTCTGTTTTGTCTTTAATGTGTTTGTGAAGGCAGCTGTATGAGCTACCCTGTGATCCCGGCGGCAAGGAACACTCCCTATGGATGAGTGCATAGCTGGAGGCACCCTGGGCCCCTGACAAAATTGGGAGACATATCCATTCCTGTCCCAGACTGGCCACTGCTCAATGATTTATTAAGTGGAGGAAAAGTCAATCCTTCCTTGGCCTATCTAGAGTTTCGAACAAAGTGAAATCTGACTCAGACAACCAATTTTCCTGATCCCAGGGAGCTTGTCCTGCCATTTTCTCTGCAGAACCATAGTCTTGAAACTAACTTCGTAGGCCCTTCAATATCAACATATTGTTTTAAATTTCAATCGATAGCTCATAGTTTCATGAAGCTCTAGCATGTACCAGCACCAAATCATGCTTTGCTTCTCTTGTGGAAACCGAAGGTCAGCAAATTCACTCATGACTCCCATATCTGTTGTCCCTTGCCTCCATCCAATGGGCAACCCCCCGTTGTCATCCATCCTCTTGCACTCTCTCATCCCCACATTTATGGGCCTCTTCCTCTGGACCTTCCTACTGTTTCCACTCTTATCACCATACTGTCTTGTCTGGTAAAATAACACCACTCCTTCTTTATTCATGCCATAAATCTCTTCATCTTTCAACCTTTGCTGTACTAAGTTCTCTCCCAGAGCCATTTATACACTCAGAGCCTTATCAAATGAATGCCACTCCTCCTTCCAAACTACATACATGTCGGGGTCTAGAGTTGAAGGTGGCGACCACCTTGTCCTACCCTACTAATCTCTCATTTTTCAACTTCTTTGATAAAGCTTCTGTTCATTGGAGGTGCAGTTAAATGGCTCTTGTTCTTACTAGACATCATCAACCAGTGGTACCACATGTGCAAAACCACCTCCAATATTTTGGCCTCCCCTCACAGTTCTTTGACGTCCTCTATTCCAGTTACCATCATCTGCCTGTCACTGTCCTTTGAAAAATCTTTTTCCACAGGAGTCCAAGTTTCAGTGACATAGCTCTCCCACTGAACATGACACTTTGCACATGCATCCTGCATTTTTCAGACCCTCTCAGAGTTCGAGCAGTTCTCCCTTGTGGCAGCCTACATTCATGTGTGTGACTGTCACTGGGCAAACCACAAAGAGGACTGTAAGCTCATCTTACCCTTTGCTCCACTTTCCTGAGTATTTGGTGATCTCGTGCTTCTTTCTGGGCATACAGAACTTTACAATCCAGTTAACTTTGAGATGTTAAAAAATACGGTCGTACAGCCTTTTCAATCTCTCCATTCTGATGGTCTTTGACAAGCAAAGTTGAAGACAAAACTCAAGCATTGGAAATAAACAACTGCAAGTGTAACCTTTATTAACCACAATTTTGTGTTTTCTCATAGCAGCTTCCAGTGCTTTTGTACATGAAACGAATAAGAAGGCAGTTTCAGATCCTGGGTAAGAGCAGAGATTCCCTTTGGTGTTCCTCAGACCTCACAAGCGCATTAAGATGGGGGCTGGGTCTGAGAGCATTTGCTGCTAGCAAGCAACAGAGACAGATCTCAGCTAACTTACAGGAAAGGGAAAGAACAGTAAAGAAGCAGGAGTGTGCAGGCAGGTGGAAAGACCAGTGATCCAGCCACAGCGCTAGAAGCAGAACTATGGGAAAAAGGCACTGCTGATTAGAATGCCAGCACTGCCAGAATGATCTCTCACCATGTTGATCTCCAGGTTACTCCGCTCAAAATTTACACTCTGGCGGGGAAGTGTGCAATCAGCCAAGCTTGGGTCACATAGATGTAACCTAGTTAACTAAACTGAAGCACCTGATTGGCTGTTCAGAAAGTGGGCTGAAACCTGACGGCACAAACCCACGTATGTCTACCACGTGGACTCCATCACATAAAAGCTGGGATTGAGTTCATGTAATTGTCTCAGCCAACTAACCAGTCTAAAGGGTATACTTTTACTTGTGGACATGTCCAATAGACTTGTGATTACCAGAGGGTAAGTGGATGGAGATGGGAGAAGGCAGACTGTGTAAGGTTGGTCACATATGTGGTGACAGAACGAAATCTAAATATGAGATGTGAACATACAGTGTAAATATGCATATGACTTACTGTTAAATATACCGCAGAAACATTAGATTTTAAAAATTGATTTCACTGTAAAATTAATTCATTAAAAATAAAAATAAAATAATTTATTCAAAGGAGGCGAGGCCTTCATTCTCTTCAGGAAAAAAGAAACATAGGAGGTGTTGGATCAGGTTGGATGTGACATATAACTAAAAAACCATGTGAGCCAAATGATGTAGTTAGTACAATGTGTAGGGTTGTTATAGGGGAAGAAAGGAAAGTTTGAAGTGGAAATGTATTTCTCTTGGGCAATGTACAATAGAATAGTAGATTTCTGGACACATGTTTCTCCTTCTGAAGATGTAGAAAACCTGATCAATGATCCCATCTGGCAAAATCCCCAGGGTATGTCATAAGAGGACGGCTGTAGATGTTGTGTACAGATGGTGAGAACAGGCCTTGAGGCTACATGGTATAAGAACATGGTGTAAGAACAAAAAAAAGGAGGCAGCCAGTATGATAATTTATAGTTCTAGCCTTACTAATCACACTCTGATGAAGTGCTGTTACAAAAAAACAAATAAAATCTCCCTTTAAAAAACAACTCAAGAACAAAAATGAAGTGAGGCATTGCATAGAGCAGTCTACACATCAGGATCCCTGGCAGACTCTTTCTCTTGGTAGGTAGCCGGACCCTCTCACAGAATGAAACCTCACTGTCAGGCTTCAGCTTAGATTTCTTATTGGCAATACAAATGGCAATTGAGTAGGCAGGCAGAGGTCCTTGAATGGAGTTGGCATCCTCCCATCCCATTTATTTTTGTATTTTAAAAAAATAGTTTAATGATTAAACGAAATTTTGAAGCATGCCCAGTAAACAAGTAGTATAAATATTCTTTCATTTCCTCTGAATTTCTATTCTCTGATCTGCAGCAAGGAGTGATTAAAGCCAGACTTTCTAGTCATTCTTTTGTCTGCTAAACTGTTGTCATAAATTTATGGTAGAATAACTCTTTCTAAAGAAATTACAAAATGGACTAATGGTGTACGAATGGAGAACAGGAGGTATGGGACTTCACAATGATCAAGCAAGCACGAAGATGTTAAATGGACTCCGACATATGGATTTTTGCCCACACTCCTAAAGCTGGGCACATTGTTCATCAAATGTCCACTGATTCTAAAGAGATATACAAGACCAGCTACACAGGGATAAATGGGGAGCCCCAACTACTTCTGCCATCCATGGCCCTCAGCCCTTTTCAGTTTATGTAAAAATAGAAGGCAAGAGTAAAAGAGGGTTGCTGGAGGAGACTTTGAGAGAACACTTCAGAGAAACTGACAGGTTACACTGTAATTGAAGAACACAAGAAATAATGCTTGACTATCCCCCAAACTTCAACAGGTAAGAACTCAGCTGGGGCTGCCTAAGACAACCTATGACAGCAAAGAGAGTGGCTGCGGAGGGAAACACTTCAACTTCAGTGATGGTTGTGTATGTTTCCCAGGGTCTCATGAACCTCAGGCAAGTAGCTGGGCTTGGGTTTTCTGGAAGAAGGGACCCAACAAAAAAAGCCTGAGTGG
>SSHV01009976.1:92956-109782 GCA_009793145.1 Cynopterus brachyotis
TGGTCTACCACAGAGTGGAGGATCTGTACCAGAGAATGTGCAAGAGGGCGTCTCAATATAGGTGTCTCCAAAAAAATTACAGTGTGAGCCCATAAAAAGAACAAAGGCAGTATTTGGACATTAGCATGCCGCGAAAAACATTATCAGATAACACAATGTTCAATTGCATTAATATCCTGTGGCTACAATATCAGGGTGGCTTAAAAAACAGAAATTTATTCTCTCCCAGTTCCAGAGCTAGAAGTTTAACCTCATACGTTTGCCAGGATAACACTAACTCCAAATGTTCTAGAGTAAAATCCATTGTAGCTTCACCAGATTCAGGTACCTCTAGCAGTTCCTTGGCTTGTGGCCGCATGATGGTAAAGTCAACCTTTGTCTTGACGTGGACTCCATCTCTCTTTTTACTTCTCCTTTTCAATGTCTTACACGTCTATTTAGAACCATTAGGCATTTGTCATTGGATTTAGAAACCAGCTGGGTAATCCGGGATGATTTCATCACAAGATTAATTATATCTTAAAGACCTTTATTTCTTTTTCTATAAAGGTTACATTTGTGGGTTCTAGAAGTCTGCATATCTATCTTTCTTGGTGGCAGGTGGGGAGAACTGTCCTTCAAGCAAAAACTCTAATCTAATAAATAATTGGTTAATAAATGAATCTTTATGATTTCATTTTACCACTCTTTCCTTTTCGTGCCCTTACCAGAAAATAGTGGTGAAAGTAGAGAAAGAAATTGGTAAAGCAAGTGAATAAATTGATGTGCGTCTTTCACTTTGTTGTTTCATATAGTTATAGACAACACGTGAAGTGAGGAAAAGTCAGGACTTCGCATTAAATGATTTTTTTATATTAGATTAGAACAAACATTTTCACAACCTCAAAAGAAGATTATAACTTTATATTTCAAAGTATGTGGAAAATCTGTGGGATTCGCTCAAGCCTGGAGCTCCATTCCTAGAAGATCAATAAAGGCAAGGGAAAGAATCCGTAAAAATAGGTTCAAGGCAATGATAAGATAAAAATAGAAATAAAAAGTTTGTTCAAACATACAACCTGTGAACCTCAGCTATTCAATACATTAGATTTATAGTTGCCTCACTTTGTTCTTGTGACAAAAAGAATCTTGTACCAAGAGCTTTGAAAGTCAAGTCACTTAGGTCATATCCAGGATGAACTTGCAGTCTCTGAACAGGTTTTACAACTGAATTGGTGCTTCTTCCTTAACCATTACAGCTTGATTTGACACTTCCCTTCACTTGCCTCCAACCCACAGCCTGAACGTTGAACTGTCTCCCTGACCATGCACCTCCTACATGCGGCGGCAGAGAGTAGGCCCACCCTCCCTGACGCCGACCACGCTGGGCATGCGCACGTTCCCTAGCACGCATGCGCTGGGTCTGGCTGAGGTCTGTTGTGCGCGGGGTAGGGTGCGTGAGCATTCGTTGTCCCGACCGCCAACTGGAAGTCCCCTCTGGGCGCGAGGGTCTCGGAGGAATCCCAGTCCTGTGCGCCCCTCGGTGAGCCAGCCTCGGGTCCGCCAGGCTCCCTGGCCATCCCTGCTGGGGGATGCTCTCAGTGTGTAGGTGTGTTTCCAAGAATTATATTAGCCTATGCCCTAAAACTGTCGTCCTGTGTGGTAGCCACTAGCTACATAGGCACTGCTGAGCACTTCAGATGTGTCTGGTCTGAATTGAGTTCTACAGTAAGTGTAAAACGGCAAATGTTGGAAAATCAGTATTAAAAAAAAAAAAGGATATAAAATACCTTAGTAATTTCTTTGTAGTGATAACATGTTTAAAAGGCTATATTTTGGATACACTGGGTAAAATAAGCTGTGTTATTAATTTCACCTGTTTGATTTTTTAAGAGGGTTACTAGACAATTTGAATGCTACCTGTGGTCTGAATGATATTTCTTTTGGGCTGCGCTGTTCCAGAAAGGGATCAGCAAACAATGGCCGGCAGCTGAATCCAACTTGCTTGTGTTTGAGCAAAAAGATTTATTGGAGCAAAGCCACAGCCATTCATTAATGTATTGTCTATGGCTGCTTTCTTTGCTATAAGAGCCGCAGAGCTTGGTAGCCTTACAGAGATTCAATGACCTGCAAAGAGTAAGGTATGTACTATTTGGCCTTTTACAGAAAGTTTTTCAACAGCCTCATCTAGAGCAATGTATGATATCAATGCAGTGAGCAGGAGAGAGAATGACAATGTTAATTAAGCTGCAATCAGAGACTGCAGTATGCTGATCAGCCTTGCAGCAATGCCATCCTTCTCCTTCCTCACTGTATGTTTATATCAAAGGAAATTGGAACTAAAGAATGACATAGAAACTGAATTTCCTGAACTCTCAGGTTCCTCAATGCCTTTGCTGTCTCACATTCACAGTCTACCTCTGTGACGAGACCACACTTTCTGTGGAGTGTTATTCTTTTTCTAATAAACTTTCCTTTTTGCTCTTCGGTGTGTGTGTCAAATTCTTTCTACATTCTCCACCAAAGGACCTTCTTCTTCTGTAGGTGTAGGGCTTGGTTTCCCCTTCACTTGGAGAAATTTGCCCTGTTGTGCATCAGTCCCTCCTTTGGTCCATGTGTGTTTCCTGCCAATAATGAACTGTTTTGATTGTCACGTGGTAGTATAATTTGAAGTCAGGCAGTGTGATCCCTGTGTCCTTCCTTCTCCCTCTCTCCCCCAAGATTGCTTTGGCTGTTTAGAAATCTGTTAGTTTTTTTTGTTTTTTGTTTTGTTTTGTTTTTTTTTAAAGAATGATGTTAGGATTTTGCTAGGGATTGCATTTATTGTGTATATTGCTTTAGAAAATATGGCCATTTTAACTATGTTGATCATTGCAGTCTATAAACACTTTCTATTTTCTCACCTTCTTTAATTTTTTTTTCAATAATGTCTTGTAGTTTTCAGTAAATAGGCCCCACAGTGCTTTGTTCTTTTTGTTACAATTACCAAAGGAATTTTTTGTTTCTAAAATTGCAATGTTAATGAAGGCACTTAATGGATTTTTGTATCTTGGTTTCATTTTTGGAAACTTTACTTATTTATTTTTCTAATAGTTTTCCATGGGATCTTTAGGCATTTCAGTGTCATCTGCAAAATGACAAATTAACTTTTCTTGTGATTTGAAAGTCTTTTACTTTTTTCTCTTGTCTGATTACCTGGCTGGGTCTCCCAATGCTGTATTGAATAACAGTGGTTCTAGGTGACAGCCTTGTCTAAAGGGTGAATTAGAGGAAAAGGTTTCCATGTTTCACCATTAGATATGATATTCGCACAGTGTTTGTCAAATATGGCCTTTAATATGTTGAGATACTTGCATTCTACACCCATTTGATTGAGTGTTTTAATCATAAGTGTGTGCCATATCTTTTTAAATGCCTTTTCTGCATATGTTGATATGGTTATTAAATTTTCATCCTTCATTTTGTGTATGTGGTGTATCACAGAGATCAATTTACATACGTTGCACCATCCCTGTGCCCCTGGGATGAAGCTCACTTGATTTTGGTATAAAATCTTCTGACGTATTGTTGTATTAAATGTACTAGTATTTTGTATAAGATTTTTGTGTCGTTCTGTGTGGGTTGTTACCCTTACTCAGTTTTGGTAACAGGGTAATGCTGACATCATAAAATGACTTCAGAAGTATTTCCTCTTCATTAATTTTTTGGAAGAGTTTGAGAAAACAATGACAAGTATAAATTATCTTTGAATATTTGGTGGAAATCCCTAGAGAAACCATCAGGTCATGGACTTTTACTTTTTGGGAGGTTTTTGATGATTATTTTAGTTTCCTAACTGTTGATCAATCTCCTTAGATTTACTAGTACTTTATGACTCTTTCTAGGAAGGTTTAATATTTTTAAGAACTTGACAATTTTTTCTTGGTTATTGAATTAGGTGGCATACAATTTTTCATGTTTTTTATATAATTATTTGTGGTATCGGTCATGACTTTTCTGATTTGTAAGTCCTTTTTTTTTTCGTACATTGTTATTCTACTTCAACTTGAAGGACTGCCCATAGCACAATTGTAGTGCATGCCTAGTGGTAACTGGCTCCCTCACCTTTGTCTGGGAATACCACTTTTTGTCTCCTTTTTGATGGGCAGTTTTGTCGGACGTCAAACTCTTGTTTGACAAGCCTTTCCACCCCACCCCACCCTCAACCCAGAACTTTAAAGCTGTCATGCACAGCTTCTGGAAGCTAAGATTTCTGCTGACAAATATACTGTTAATCTTGTTAAACATCTCCAGTATGCTGGAAAGAAATTATTTTCTCCCCTGGCCCTTTCAAGATTCCCTCTTAATTGTCAACTATTGTGTTCGAATGTGTCTTGTCATAAGTCTTTTGGTTAATTCTGTTGGAACTCAGTCATATGGGATTATGGCCCCATTCAACTTTAGTATGTCTTTATGTTAACTAATTGTAACTAATTTCAATGAATCTCTTTTCAAGTAAGGCCACATTCTGAGTTACTGGGTGTAAGGATAGCAACATAACTTCTCTGTGGGGACAATATGAAACCATGGATCATCGTCCAGAAGACAGCCTCATATTCTAAACATGTATGCATCTGAAAAATCACTGAACATATATAACACCCAAAGAGATGCAATTTAAGAAAGACAGAAATTCATGAAGTTCATTAGAGAGAGTAACAGTTTTATTTCAGGTATTGCTAGATGAAAGAGACAGGAAAGAATCAGTTATGTAGAAGACTTAAAACATTTTTTTTTAAAGTTACCCTAGTTGATATTATTATAACATTTGACTCTGGAATGAATTTCTTTTTAAGTGCATATGGTACCTCCAAGATGCCCAACCTTATTCTTAGCTAATTCATAATCCACAGCTCAAAGTAATAGTGATCACATAAATTCTCAGATCATGATTCTGTCTATGATATCAAGAATAACATGCATGTAAAGTGAGATTTTCATCAGCAATGTTTTGATTTCCACTTTCTCATTTCTTCTTGGTGTAGCTGTGTACAAATGTCACAGACCTCTGTGTTCATTTCATGAGTAGGAACCGAGATTATTCACTTCTGAGCTCCGAAGCGCAGTTAGGATGTACTCAGGAGTGCCAGGCCTGGAACTTGCACGTGGGTTTCGGTACTCTGGAAGAACCCCCAGGAGGATCATAATGGTGATAAATGCCATTTATTACTGGAGGCAGGAAGGTACATCGACAGTGGCCAGTCAGAGCTGCAGGAATAAAGCTGCTGACCAAGAGCAGACAGAGTTCTTTATGCCCATGAGCTGGGCAGGGACATGTGGAGGATCTCATGGGGAAGCCTTTGCAGCCAAATGGGAGTGAGATGTGCTACTGGGTTACAGGATCAAGTAGTGTTCACAGAGCAGCAGGAAACATCCTTGTGAACAGGCACTGCCAAAATTTCTTTGTGCACTACCTGCCGTGATTGCTGGCTGGGTAGCCAGCAGACTTCTGAGCGTGTACAGGAGCTGTGTTCTTAGTAACCCGGCATAGCTCCTCCACCTCACATGCTTCGCATCAGTTCTTCCAGACACAGAGTTAGTGGGTGGCTAAAGCATTTGTTATTGCATTCACTTATGACAAAAGCAATAAAGACTACACCCTAACAATAACTGCACATAAGCCCAGCAGGGTAATGGACCCTGGTAAGGACTTTAAGTGCATGTTGTATGATCAAAGTGGGGCCAACATGTAGGTGGTTTAGGGCTTTACCCCAATTTCTGCATGCAACACATGAGACTACAATTGCTGTTACAGCTACCCCTTTCCCCGGGTCTCATGATCATTCCTGTCTTGAGGGAAGAGAGGCAGTGACCACTCCAGTTGCTTTCTACTTTAAAGGGGCAAAGTTCATGGATGAGGAATGACCGTGTCCTATATTCAACTGAATGTAGTGTTAGTCTTTGGTTCAGTATGGATACAAAGTTGCCTTTTGCATGATTCTATGTATTTGAATCTACAGAGCTGTTACTGTAGTTTTAGAAAGTTGTATTAGCCACTGTCAAGGAAAAGAAGAGGAAAAGGTTAATAGAGCAAATTGTAAAGCCACTCTGAGTTAGTAAGGTTGTCAGCTGAAAGCATCTGTCATCACCTGAAATGTCGCTGATGATGTCTGCAAACTCCTAGGCAAACTCTTCACGTGGCCCACATAGAACCAGACATTGAGGTTATTCAAACATGAGCCATTGTGGCAGTCCCAAATTTTAGATCAAGTTGTCCAATTTTAGCCTGCATGGCTTGGAGAAAACAGTTATGGTTTTCAATAATGCCACGTTGAAGGATGGGAGAAAAATTAGAAATTGAAAACATGTTCAAAGAGTCACAGATAAATATTTAGGAAACAGGAAGAATTTGTTCCCAGTCCAAAACACAAGTAGAAAGTAGAAGCTAAAGACAATAGCATAAGAATCAAAAGTGTACAAAAGTATATTTGTATTTATATTGAATCATATATTTCCTACCAGGTATACCTATGTTTATCAGAGATAGCCAGTTTAAGTAAGACTCATTCATTTGTAAGATAGGTAGTCATTTGCCCAGAAATAGGTAATAATAAGCCTGGAAAGAATGTTAATTAACCAGAATCGCATTTTTAATGCTCCTTTACTAGAATTTTAAATGGAATCATCAGAATGAATTTAAAAGTCCTCAGGAGCCCAGAAAAGCCAACATGTTACCAAAGAGTGAGGTTCCCTGTTGACACATTATCTAGTCTCTCTATGTCTCAAACAAAAAAAATGAGCAAGACAGGGAAGGACAGAAGAAAGTAATGTCTCTTTTGGAAGGGAGGGTAAAGTGACCATATACATCCAGTCGTGGAAGTGGGCAAAGTAAGTGAAGTGTGTCTCAAAGGCCCAGGAACAAAGCCTTCGGTGCTTTTACACCTATTTGCTGTGGGCAGTCACTTTTGTTAAAGGTGTGGGGTTTCTTCATGGGCAACCGGGAGGGACAAAACACAGTGACTGCACCTGTTTTCTATTTGCACGCGTTTATTCCTAGAATTCAGTCCGATATAAAGATTTTAATGAATGTACGGGCATATGCATCAAATTATGATGATGTTATACGAGGCTCGGGTTAGTCGAGTAATTGGAGTCTTCATCTCATCGCGTAAGGATAATGACCAGCTTAAACTAGTACCCAATTTTCTGGTCGCTTGCTTCCTTGTAGTTTTAGTCACAAAATGCCTTTTGGCTTCTTTAATTGTGGGCGGAATAGAGCAGTCCCCTTCTGAGACAGGGAAACCTCAGTGTCTTTGCAGGTAGAGCTGAAACCCCCTAACTAACTTACATTCTTACCTCTTTCTGAGAGCCACGAACCCCCTCATTATTAGAATGAATGTAGAGGGACAGGAGGTCTCTTCTGTATCTGCATCCTGCTGAGAATGGCCGAAGTCTCAGCCTATAGGGTTTCCATGAAGCTCTTTCTCTTTCTGCCTCATTTGGAGTGGGGTCTTGAGTTTTCTGCTGAAGAGTCACCTCAGTCTCTAGGCAAGGAAAATACATAAATTTGTTATTTAAATCATACACCTCTTAATTTATATTGTTGATTTGCCTTTTAAGTGAGTAAGGTGAAACAGGCTTGGTCAATAAGTTTCTTAAAGAGTAAAAAGAGAGACCCTTGGCATAAAGTCCCCTCCCCAGAAACCCAGTCTGTAAGAGTCTGCCTGGCTTAATGCCATTTCTGCTTAATGATAAGCTGATGACCCTTATCAGTATCCCGGGATCTGTGTCACCAGGGCAATTACCAGGACTTTAAAGAGAGGGCCGTTGTTTCCCCTAAAAAAGGAAGGAAGACAACTTTTACTGGAAAGACTTACCTCTGCCAGAGATGTCCCATTTCATTTCCTGCTAAAAGATTAAGAATTTTACAAGTGATGTCCTGTCACAGCATCACATTTTTCCAGAATTTTCCACTCTTCATCAAACTTCAACTAAAAACATTTCTTTGGGACTTTATGTCATCTGCCATGTCTTGCAAAACTTGCATTAAATAAATGTATGCTTTCATTTTCTTAATCTGTGTTCTATTAAGAGCAACTGTGAACCTAGTCAGGTTGAAGAAAAAAGTTTTTTTTTTCATTTCCTATATTGATAGTATTGCAAATGGATGTTTCATAAAATACCACCAGCCTCATGTTTCCTATCTGTGGCCCATTATGAAGAATAACAGAAACAGGGAAATTCCACATGGCTCTCGGTTGCCATGGTTACAGGGGATAGCTCTGAATTTGGCACAGACATCACTTGTTAGAACCTGAATGTAGAAGGTTTCTTCTTCATGGATTTTCCCATGTCACTCGCCCATTGTCCATGGAATTTTTTTTAGAGAAAATGTGTACAATTGCAACTCTTCCTTCTACTCAAGCACCTTCTGGGATCACAGGCCCCTTTCATTCCCTGTTTCCATTTGAAGTACCAGTCAGTAAGCCTGCTGCTGGCAGGCAGCATGCTCTCGCTGCCTTTGCAAGCAAGGGCTGGGCCTTCATCAGTTTAGGTCAGTTGCTTTGATGTTTATAACTTACCAGTAAATGCAAAAGATTCGACTCAGATGTTTTGCTATCTCAGAGGTATTTCCGTAAGTACCTAGATTCAAGAGGGCACCTTGCTTCTATAAGAGCCCCCAATCTGAGGGGAGAAGTGAAGAAAACCTCATGTAACCACATTTGCATTATTATTTAAAATTAAGTTTCCAGCCGTTGCAACAGGATGCAGCTACCAAGTAGAGCAAGGTAGGGGCTTACAAGTACATCTTGGAGCTATGGAGGAAGAAGCATCCCAATGTAATGGAGTTTCTGTGTACACTGTGCTGCTGGCTACACCATCAGCTTTGTGCATTCCACTGCATCGCCCTGATAAATCTTACAGGCTGAGATTCAAGGCAGAGCAGGATTGCGTCATATATCGGAGTCACATATGGCCACAAAAGCCCAGTTTCTAATTATGTGACCTACAGCAAGCCTGTTCATTCCAGTGATAAACAGCAATTGTTGGCTTGAAGCCTTCGGTCTGTTTCCGAGGAGTAAGCCTGACACCACTGTGGGGCTCTGAGAGTCCTGAATTCTTATTTGGTCGGTGACGATTACACAAACAAATTCTTTGAGTTTATCCTCATTGATTCATTCCAGAAAGCTATTCAATGGAATTCTGACACCCAGAAGATCACCAAACCAGTCCATAAGCACAGGGAGTTGCAAGGGCTGATGTCTGCAGGCCATAAACTCTGTGGCCCTGGAAAGGGCCACAATTTCCATACTATTTATGGTTCTCGCCATGGAGCTAGGAGAAGGTGCAACACTCTCCAGCTCCACTGTTGCTACTGACATGATGTTTGTAATATTCTTACCTAATAAACAGTTTAGAACAATCATGTCTGATTAAACTGTTCTTTAATTACCTTGCTAAAACTGGTTGTCTACACATTGCTTCATGAATGCATTGGAAAATTAGGAAAGTTAAAGTGCATTAATGTTAAAAGTCTTGTGTGATGGTATACTTTGTTTTTTATAAATACTTGTCTTTGCTTTATCCTATTAGGGCATTTATATGTCACTTCTTATAATGCTGTTTAGTATTTTGGCAAGAAGTGATACCCAATGGAGGAAATTGTGTGCTGAGACAAGTTTGCTAGAGGAAAAGGACTTTTTTCCCAGCAGAGCATTCAACAGACTGGAAGCATGATCTCCCCTTGGTTAGATTCCTTACAGCTTATTACCCTCTCAGTGTCCATGCAAGGGGCACATGATTTCTTTGTCTGAGTTTTCACCTGTGCTTCACAACTCCGGATGCGGGGCGAGCTTCAACTAGGAGGCTGTAAGGGTCTCATTGGTCATTTGTCTTGTGTTTGGCATTATCAGCATGAATAAAGGAGTCTGGAAAAGAGAGACAGGACATTGAGGCTATAAAGAGGAAGCAAGGCTCATTTATCCCAGCACCTGCTCTGAGGATTCCCATCTAAAGGCTGAGCTCTCATTCTCACATAACAAGGAGTTTTGCAGTCTTGTTATTCCTACACGACTACAGAGATAAGAACATTAGTTGTATAACAGCCTATGAATCAAAAGATATGTGCATGTGAGCTGGAGAGTCCTTGTGATGGAAGAGGGAGCCATGAAAAACATGTTAACTGGAGAGCACTAGGCAGAAGGGGAGAGAGCAGTTAGGAATGAGCTTTAAACGGTTGAGTTGGTCCTTTCTTCAGGACCTTTTCTTTGCATTTTTTCCTGAAGCCTACTCTCCTCTCTCAGTAAAACAGGTGTGAAAGAAATTGTGTGAAAAAGGAATAAATTTATTTTTAAACTTTCCAGAGCTCCGTGTTATTGAAAGGCACTAATAACTGCACCCTGGTTGACACTTTGCTAGGCGCTGGGCATAGAGAGATGATCAAGACACTGTCAGAGGCCTCAGGACCCATAGATGCAGGGTAAACTACAATACCCTGTAAGCAACAGTCATTTTACATTCAAAGAAAATAAAGATACTCGGAGCATCACACAGGGCTTTTCAGGGGCTGTGACCCTTCAGGTCAGTCTTGAGATGAATTCAGCTAGGCAGATGTAGGGGAGAAAGATGTTGCCTGGCCATCCATATTCACTAGATTCCTGGAACTTTATAAAAAGTGTCTCTTTTAAACTTGACAGGTCACTGCCAGCATCTTAAAGGCAAGGGCTACAGCTAATGGAGACTGTTACTGGCTCAAGGGTACACAAAAACAAAAAAAAAAGAACTCTCTTATAATAAAATAGGTGGGGTTTTGCATTTCTGTTGTTTTTATGTGTTGATTGGTTTTTGGAAATCAGTTTGCTTCTGGAAAAGTCCAGGTTTCCTATTATTTCTACACAAGTTTCAAAATTTTTACAATTGTGGCTGGTGTTTTCAGTGACAGAAGTGTATATAGTATACTAGCTTCAGGTTGGCCCGGTGCTATGTACTTCTCAGTCTGATGGTGAGTTCTTCCAGGAACATCTGCTATGGGTTGCTATAGGGGAACCCATATTAATCTGTCTTTAACATAAAGAAACTTGCCAAAACTTCTTGTGTCATGCATGTAGTTCATCTGGTATTCTGAGAAATTATTTTTAAACACTTAAATTTTAAGCTATAAAAATATGCAATTTTTGACGGACTATTAATTGTTAACACTTTCATGAATTTGAGGACTATAGATATATAAATATAGTTTCACCTATGTTTCCTAGAAAATATAATGAACTTTACATATTTGCCATTTCCATAAAGGGTTTAATAAACGTGTAGAGGGAGCAAATATTGTCCACAAAAGAAAATAATTAAAAAGTGAAAAGAATGGGATGTATGAGACAGCTTTTTTTCCCCTAGAGTGCTTTTGTGCTTTTTCCCCATTTAGTATATCAGAGTGAGCATCAAATATTAAATAAAGTCTTAGGCCCTATATGCTCAAACTCTTGGATATAAATAATTGTCCACTTGTCTTATAACCTTTCCCTTTTTTGTGCATTGCTTTCTACTTTAATATTCAATACCATTTTCAGTAGAAATAAATAAGGAAAAGCATATCAAAAATAAAACTCTTTACATTAATTGTTTTACTTGCTAGAAAACCCTGCAAGCATTTAATCATGATTATAATTGAAAGAGTTGTTTGCTTTGATTATTGTCATTAATTTAATTATCTATGCATTACAGACCTTACTTGGCATATGTCAGGGGTTCTCAGTGGGTCTGAAAAGAATCATCTGCAAATCATCTATATAAACTTGTTTAAAACTTCTGAGTTTTTTAAATTTACGGATATTTGTTTGTTTGTGTTACACTTTAGTGGTTTTTTAGTATATTCACAAACAAACATCACTGTTAACCTAATTTCAGAACGTGTTTATCGCCCCCAAATGAAAACAAGTCCCTGTGAAAAGCTGCTCCCCATTTCCCATCTCTCCAAACCTGGCAACTACTTCCACCTTCTGTCTGTACATTTGTGTATCCTGGACATTTCATATTAATACAATCCTACACTATGTGGCCTTTGTGTTTTGCTCATTTTATATGGATTTTTTTAAGGTCAAGAAGTAAATCATGTTTTACTAAACATGAAACTTTACTGAACTTTATTTAAAGTGAGCTTTATCTAAATTTGCATATGTAATTTAACATTTACAACTGTCACAATAAGTTTCTCAGATTTTTGTATCAATAATTATTTTTTGTTAACCATTTGCAAAGAAAAAAATACGTGAAAGCGGAAAACCTCTACTCTTATCTGTAAGATAAAATCAATTTTTTTAACAAAAAGTAAATATGTATATATTTTTCCTGATTCTTAAGTTAGTTGCCAAAGATGAGTTCAGTGAAATTTCATTACTATAACAAAAGTTCAGAATTCTTAGCAACACATTGGATCACTTTTTCCTCCACGGCCTATCTCCTGGCAAACATATACCCTCTGGCATAAAATTACAGCTTCTGAATCATAGGGTTTGTGATAAAGCAGTCCTCAAAGGGTTCCATTATATCACTCAGCAGGCGTGTTTCACAATTACCTCACCTGATGAATATTCTCTATTCTGTCTCTCTTCTTTGTTATCACTGCTTTATATTGCAATGGCCATGTTTTTTTTTTTCCTTTTACCCATCAAGTTAGGCTATACAAAGGCTTCAATTAACTGTGGGCATGGTAAATGCTTAATGTAATTTGTAAAACAGATTTTTACTCCAAGTGAGAGTGGAATTACAATGTGAAATCATAGTATTTCTGTTAGGCATCGTACACCTTACGCTGTGGAAGCACTGCATTAACTTCAGTAAACTGGATCAAGTGTTACTGCTATTAATGTTTCAAGTCCTGTCTACAGAAAAAACAATTTTCTCAAATATTGTGTTGCTCATAGATGTAGGGCTGGATCATTGAGTTAGTTCAGGCGGGCAAGAACAACTGGAATCCGGGATACTAATGGCTTGATTAAGGTGCTGTCACTGCTGGGTAGTAAATACTGCCACTGTCACCATCGCCACTAGCACCATCTGTGGTCACTAGATACCAGAGGCCGCACTCCCCATGACAGAATAAACTCTGAACTGTTCCAGCATCTCTGCATTGTATGTCCAAGTCTCAGATCTTCAATGAGAGTATCTGACTGGGCAGTCTTGGGTCTCCCGCCTGTATTCTTGTCACCAGCATCCCGGAAAAACAAGTATGGAAGTTCCTGGGGCTTGTACAATAAAAAGACTCACAAAATTGTCGGTTCCTTATTTCTCAGAAGGACCATAAGATGCTAAGCAAAACCCCATCCCGTCAGCCCACAAAAGGCAAGCCACAAAATTCTTAGAAGACAAGAAAATTTTTAACCTTTCTTTACAACTCTTAACCTGTATTTCTTACTAAGTCATGCTTTCATTTATGTCAGTGCAACATATGCTGTGAAATAAAATGATTGTATTCTAACTGGAAATTGATGAGATGAAGGGAATTACGTACCAAAAAGACATCACCCTTATTTTTTTAAATGAGATTTATTAGGGTAACATTAGTTAATACAATCATATAATTTTCAGGTGTACATTATCATTTGACATCTCTATAATCTATTGTGTGATTACCACCCAAAGTCCAGTTTTCTTCAGCTACCATATATTTGATCTCCTTTACCAAGTTCACCCTCCCTCTACCATCTGAATTTGAACCCATTACACCATCTACCTCCTCCCCACTCCCCAACTGCACTAGTAACCACTACTGTATTGTGCCTTGATAACCACTAGACTATAGTCCATATCAACGAGTATCTGTTTGTCCTGTTCATTTGTTTCTTTTATGTTATACTCCACAGAGAAGTGATTTCAGGAGATTTTCAACATTTTCCATCTGGCTTATTTCACGTAGGAAGATTATCTTGAAGTCCATCCACATAGTCACAAATGGCAGTATTTCATCTCTTCTTATGGCTGAGTCATATTCCGTTATATATATTTGTATGTATTTATATATGTATGCATGTATGTATGTAAGTATTTATGTATGTATGTATGTATGTATGTATGTATGTATGTATGTATATGTACCACAGCTTCTCTAGCCAGTCTTCTATGCTTGTTTCCATGCCCTGGCCAGTGTTTATAATGCTGCTATGAACATCAGGGTGCAAATATCCTTATAGATATGAGTTGTCAAACTCGGGTAAATACCCAGTTGTGGGATTGCTGGATCATATGGTAGATCAGTTTTTTTTTTTTTATTTTTAGGAAGCTCCATACTGTTATCCATAGAGGCTATACCAATTTGCAGTCCCAGCAGCAGGGTATGAGGGTTCCTATTTCTCTGAATTCCCTCCAATATTTGTTGTTGCTTGTCCTGTTGAGAATAGCTATTGTAAGAGGTGTGTGATGTGGTTTAGATTTTCATGTGCCTAATAACTAGCGATATTGAGCATCTTTTCAAATGTTTGTAGACTATTTGTAAGTCATCTTGGGAGAAGATAACTTACTCAGATCCTCAGCTCACTTTTTGTATGGATTGTTTTCTGTTGTTGGTGGTGGTGGCGTTGGTGGGGGTGGTGGTGTTATTGAGGTGTGTGTGTGTTCTTAGTATATTTTGGATAGGAGGTCCTTATTTGAGGTGTTGCTTACAAATGCATTCTCTCTTTTGGATGGTTGTCTCTTTATATTGTTGACAGTTTTGTTTGATGAGCAGAATCCTTTTAGTTCAATGTAGACTCATTCATTTATTATTATTATTATTTTTTGCTTTTAATTTTTTTGCCTTGAGGTCAAATTCGTAAAATCCTTTCCAAGTCTAAGGTCCTTCAGTTTATTTCCTAGGTTTCTTCTATACATTTTCTTGTTTCAGGTCTTATATTTGGTTCTAAATCCACTGTGAGTGAAGTTAGGTATACAATGATGGACAATAGCTATAGTTTTATTCTTTTGCAGGTGGCTTTCCAGGTTTTCCAGCACCATTTATTGAAGAGGCTTTTCGTTTTCCACTGTATGTTTTTGGTTTCTTCATCAAAAATTATGTTCCCATGTAAATATGAGTTTACTCTCAATTCTGTCCCCCTGGTCCATCTGTCTGAATTGCTGCCAATACCATACCATTTTGGTTACTGTCGCTTTGAATATAATTTGAACTCAGGCAGAGTGAGGCTTCCAGCCTCGTTCTTTTTTCTCAGCATGGCTTTGGCAATTTGGGGTTTTTTTATGGTTCTGTACAAATCTGATGATTTTGTGTTCTATTTTTTAAAAAAATGCCAATAGGATTTTTTGCCAGGATTACATCAAATCTGTATAATGCTTTAGGTAATTTGGTCATTTTAACTATGCTGATTCTTGCAGTCCAAGAATGCAGATTATCTTTTCTTTTTTGTTATATCTTCTTCAGTTTCTTTTGAATAAGGTCTCATAATCATCATTATATAGGCTCTCCTCATGTATCAGTAAATTTATACCTAGCTATTTTATTTTCTTTGTTGGAATTGCAAAAGAAATTATTTTTCCACTTCTTTTTCTGATATTTTATTATTAGAGCATAGAAACCCTATGGGTTTTTCAAAATTTCTTTTGTATCCAGAGACATTATTGATTTTACTTTATTATTTCTAGTATTGTTCTTTTGGACTCTTTGTGTTTTCTATGTAGAGAATTATGCCCTCTGCAAATAGTGACAGTTTGACTTCTTTGTTTTCTACTTGGATGCCTTTTATATCTTTCTTGTGTTTGATTGCACTTGCTAGGACATCTCATTTTATATTGAGTAAGAATGGCAGTCGTGGAAATCCTTGTCTTGCTCTTGATCTAAAGGGGGAGGTTTTCAATTTTTCCCCAGTAAGAATAATCTTGGCTGAGGATTTTTCACAGATGGCCTTTATTAAGTTAAGGTGCTTTTCTTCCATACTGATTTTGTTAAATGTTTTGATCATAAATGAATGCTGTATATTGTCAAAGGCTTCTTCTGCATCTATCATTATGATTACATGATTCTTATTTTTTTTAGGTGTTGTATCATATTAATAGATTTGCATAAGTTGAACCATTCCTGTGCTGTTGGGATGAAACCCACTTGATCATAGTAACTAATCTTTTTAATATGTTGCTGTATTCTCTTCACTAGGAGTTTATTTAGGAATTTGCATCTTTCTTTATAAGAGATGTGGATCTGTGGTTTTCCTTTTGTGTGTTATTTTTACTAGGTTTTGATTTCAAGGCAATGTTGGCCTCATAAAAATGAGTTGAGCATAGTGCCTTCTCTTAGATTTTTAGAAAGAGTTTCAGGAGAATGAGTATTAAATATCCTTTAAATGTGTGGTAGAATTCACTGGTGAAAACATCTGTCCAGGTCTCTTACTTTTTGGTAGATTTTTGAAGGTTGTTTCAATTTTCACACTGCTTATCAGTCTACCTAGATTAACACATTCTTCTTGATTCAGTCTTGGAATGTTGTATTTTTCTAAGTCATGGTCCATTTCTTCTAGGTTATTAAATTTAGTGTTACACGTTTTTTTCATAGCATTCTTGCATAATCCTTTTTATTTTTGTGCTGTCAGTCATTATTTTCCCTCTTTCATCTTGATTTTGTTTATTTGTGCCCTTTCTTTGTTTTCGTTATTGAGGCTAGCCAGCAGATTGTCAGTTTAATTAAGATTCTCAAAAAAAATCTGTTGCATTTATTTTTTTCTATCATTTTTGTTCTCAATTGCCCCGACCCGCGGGACCTAGTTATTTGTGGTGCCAAGGAGGATCCAGCCTGAAAGAAAAACGAGCGAGAAAAAGGAGCGGAGGCAAGACAGTGTTCTGATCAAGCCTCAAAATTTTATTTTTCACAACCGCTTATATACAGAAAGAAA
>SSHV01009978.1:11231-30535 GCA_009793145.1 Cynopterus brachyotis
TCAAGCAATGATTATGACTTTAAAAGTTCTCATGGTTGGAGTTGGGATATATTAGTGTCCCAACTGCAATTTAGCTATGGAATAGATCACTGACATAACCATCATTCTATAGGGAATGTGTATGCCAGGATTCTCACCTACATAGCTGCACTTCAGTTCCTCATCTACTGCTTCAAGTAAACAATTGAAGGGAAAGAGATGGGGAACACATGGGAAAGCATGTCCTGGATAATAGGTATGATGCAGAGATTTTAGGGAATTGGTTGATGCAAACGTGGAGGCTGGCAAGTCCAAAACCTGCACAGCAGACAAACCAGCTGGGGACCCAGGGAGGAGATGCAGTTAAAGTCCAAAGGCCCTCTGCTGGCAGAGTTCCCTCTCTTTCAGGCGTCAAGTCTTTTTCTAATAAAGCCTTCAACTGACTAGATGAGGTCTGCCTACATTAAGGAGAGTAATCAAGTTTAATCAAGATCTGCTGATTTTAATTTTCATCTTCTCTTAAAAATACCTTCCCAAAAACATCTAAAATAATGTTTGACCAAATATCTGGGTAGAGCAGCCTAGCCAAGTTGACACATGGAATTAACCATTGCAGTCACTGTTCCCAGTGTAATAATGCCACTATGGTGGCAATAGTCAGAGCTCTGTATTTGTAGCCAAGAGAGTATTTTTTAATGTAAATAAAAAGAAAATGCCTATGGAGAATTATTTAAAACTAGGAACACAGAGCAGAGTTCTTTCCTAAGATAGTACAAACAAACAAACAAACAAATAAACAAAAAACAAATTAATTCCCTCGAGCTATTGCCCAGGTTTCCTGACCTACATTTTGGGAGATGCCACTTCTAGGAAAATAATTATACCAATTCATTCCTTGTAACTGAGACATACAATAATGGGAGGTAGATAAATAAGGTAGGCCAAGGTTATATTGACTCATTCAGACTTGCTTCCTCTGACCTAAATAAAAAATGTGCGGTTGATTTTTCTCAGAAAATTGTTGACAATGTCTGGAATTAGAAAATGAGAAGTGTTTTTTGTAAACCTTACTTGAAAGGATATGAAAATACATTTTACCATGAGAACATACTTTCTATTTTTAATCAAGGGTAGTTCCTTGGTGTTCAGTAGCCATTACTGTGTACAGCCCCATGGGCATCTTTGAGGAGGATGGTGACTAGACAGTGACTGTCCCAAGAGGCCCTCCATGGGCCGAATAACTGAACCCAGAGCCTCCTCAGCTGACATAAGGGCTCACAACGGCACAGATTACTTTAAGCAGAAACTTGAAAACTTCCACCCCAGAAAACTTTTCTGGCTTTTATTTTTCTTTCAGAGAAAAATAGGTAGAAAAAAAGATTGCATAAAAAAGAGATATGGCAAGACACTTACTTAATTCTAGTGTAAGTTACCTCTCTTTAAATGCAAGACACCTACCTGACAATAAATGTTATTTACAAAGGAAATAAAGCTGATTTGTGGAAATGAGAACAAAATACTGTATGTAGTAAATAATTTCTATTTACATTTTATTCCTGGTAGTAAATAATTATTTCTTTATCTTTACCTTTTAAATTTATATCAGTGAAATATGTGAAGTATTTATTCAATGATCTTTTCTTGTTATGCTGAGGAGATTTTCAAGAAAGATTGTTCATTTATTCCTTTAACACATTTTGAAAACTACGTACTAGCATTGTGAGATATGCTGGAGGTTGGGAGAGGAATAAAACTCAGCTTCTAATCTCTAAGAGCTCCTGTTGCAGTAGGAAAATCAGGCAGGTGAGCAAGTGTGGGTGCCGTGAAAATAGAGGAGCAAAGACACAAAGGAGATTCAAGCCTTCTTCAGAGACCAGAGGTTAATGACAGTCTCAGTCAGGAAGGAAGATGTAAATTCTCTACATGTTCACTAAGCGTCTAGCACCAGACGTGGCCTTTCTTTGTCCAGTGTTGCCCTCAGCAGTGGATACCCCAAATGAAGCTGAAGAAGTAGTGACATCACGGTTCTTCCTCGCAGATGACAGACAATGTGCTGTGTGGAATACGGGGTCTGCAAGTCAGGCTCGCCTCTCAGGAAGCCTGGCTAGCAAGAACAGAAACTCCCGTGTGCTGCTGCTGCCTGCGGGGTGATCTTCAGGGAGGCTGGACACGTCGTCCAACAATGGTCAAACACAAGGGCTGACATCCTCATGCGTCTGGGTTGGCCCATCTCCATTTGAGGGGTGCTGAAATTGCAGGGGCCTTTTTGGCATTTATTGTTCATCCCCTGCTGCCCACTTCCAGAAAGAGTTTGAGAATGCTTACTGACAATAAAAAATACCCATACAATATAATCGATGAAAGAAAAAATGTTAAGTAGTTAAGGAGGTAGTAAATGAGGTAGTAAGTAGATAGTTAGATCTAATTGTATGCCCATGAGCATTAAATTTAGCTCTAGTCTCACTGAAGGTCAAGGAGGAAAGGGTGAGACAGAAGAAAGTTGAGGGAGGGTGAACAGGGCAAGTTCACAGAGCTTTTATCATTTGCTAAAAAAGAAAATCAGCCATTGAGAAATGTCTTTATTCTTCCTCTAGGGAAAAATCCTAAGAGGGATACATTATGAGACTATTTCTACAAAGGGAACTAGGTAGTTGTACAATGGATGCAGATATGCACATACATACACACACACACAAAACTTGTGCATGTGCGTGTTGTAAAAGCTGAAGGCAAATTATTAGATCTCTCAAAAGGCCTTTCTATAGGAGCCAAAATCCTGATAATAGCTCCCACACATTGTGTGTTGACACATATATGTATTTTCTCCAATGACGTTGTGAGGTAAGTGCTATTGTTCTTTCACGAGTTACCTAGGATGGAACTGAGAGAGACTGAGGAAGTTGGCCTAAACGAAAGCTAAGACATGGATCCAGGTCTGTCCCATCTAAAGTCCCTGTTCTTTTCGCTGTACCCACCCAGGCATGTAGAATTTTTATTATTTAACATAGATAGAAGTCAAGCAATCTAGAAAATGCTAAGTCATGTCCCTACATCTCTCCAATAACGATTGTCCTAGTCCAGCTTTTAGTGCCCACAGGAAAGCAAACCATTTGAGTCAGAGGTCACTGACGAATACCTGCAACTGGAATTTTGCAAAAGAAAACACAAGTGTTGTATACACCAGATCTATAAGAGGCATAGCTGAATTTCTTTTAAATGAAAATTAGAGCCAGATGTGAACTTTCCAAGATGAAGAGTAAATCATATGTTCACACAAAGGTAGGCTGTGAGGCTGACTAGGATTATGGCCAAAAGTTTTTCTTTGTGAGCGAGCAAATACTTCAGATTCTACCCAGTAGAGTGAAAGCAACAGACATCATTAAAGATTCTTCTTGAAAGTGACCCAAACTCAAATTGTTCCAACATAGAAAATAAAAAAAAGAAAGAAAAGAATCAGCTATCTTACACAATCTAAAGAAGGAGTGAACATCCAAATCGTGTGAAAAGCAAAAATTCATTTGGGTCTTGGGAAGTGATAGAACCAGAAACTTGAATGCTGCCAGTTCTCTCTTCATTCTCACTTATTTTCTCTCTCTCACTTGCTGCTTCATTGCTCTGTGCCAACTTTTTTTTTTTTCACACAGAGCTAGGCTTTCTCCATGTGGCAGGAAATATGATCGGTCCCAGTTCCCAAGTTTTACATCTCAGTTCCATCACAGGATAGGATTGCCTCATATGTACTACACTCTCCTCCTCAACAAAGAAACAAACAACCCAAAGAAATGCCGAAGCAGCACAGTTTGGTGTGGCTGCCCATCCCGGAGTGCTGAACACACCGTCGGAGGCAGAGTTGGTCATGAGTGCAGTGGAAAGAGGAACAACTTCCAGAAGAAAGAGTTGCTTTTTCCTTAAGAAGTCAGGAGGTGGGTGGTAGGTCAAACAGTAAATATGCTCCACAGCATTGTCTTGTCTCAGTGGCTTCAAAGCTGATAGTTCCAGCTGTCAATTCTTCTACACTATAAACTTAATATTTTATTTAACCGAGGGATTAAAATTTTTATTTCTTAATACTCTTTCTTATTGAAAAAGACATTTGAGATTACTTAAAGGGATCTGTAAAATATACTAACAAGCTACCTCTAAAATATGCCAATAAGTCATAAATTACAAATTATATGAGTTAAAAGGAAAAATAAATATGGGGGCATAAAATAATAGAATGTTAATATAATAGAACAGTTAACTGAAAAATGCAATCATATTGTCATTTTGAGCTACTAAGTATATTCTAGAACAAGGAATGGGGAAAGGGAAATATGATTGGTAACACAATTCACAGTATTCATAAGATAAAAACAAATTAATTTCTCAACGTGCGTAAGACTACTTTTTCTACTGACCAAAAAAGAAACGTCATTGAGATGCTTCATAAAGTAGAGAGTATAAACTGAATTCCACAGGATAATTAACAGAGCAATTCTCAGTATAATCCCAGGACATCACATCAAATACAACTCAGGAACAACAGTTCTCTAAGGGGAAAAACAATATGTTCTGGAAATTCATCTTTTAGCTCTTAAGAGACAATCCAGGGATAGGTGTCATGCACTCATTAAATTATCAAATATTATGGAGTACCTTCTACTTGCCAATGTAGCAGAGACGGGAATACAGAGGGAACAAAATATGAAGGAAGGAATGAAATGTGTTTCTTGCTGAAATCATTCATGGACACTGTTTCTCTTAGTTGAGCTTTTAATAGATACTTGAGTAACGAAGAATTCAAGAATGTGCTTTCTGGCAAGTACCTAGCAACTCTTCTTTGTTGCCAATTAAGGACACAATCATAGGACTTCTGCAGGGAAGAGCCAGGGTTAGAAAGGATAACTTGTGAAAAATAAAGTACTTAAAGATTTTTTCTTAAAGCCATTCCTCTTCCTCTTGGAGGTGAGTGAGGGAATTTTCCACAGACAGAACCAAGATCATCATACTTAGAAAACAGTGAATGTCAAAAGGCCCCAAATAGCAATTCCAATTAATTCTGAAACTATTTTAGTTAACAAAAAACTATAAGGCAGTGTATCTGAATGTCAGTCTCAACATTATAAGATCCCGCTAAAACACTAAAGAACACCAAGGTTTGAACTCCTCTCTAATATAGTCCCCAAGAGAAAGTATTGGTCAAATGTACATGTAGGTCAGTGGGCAAGATGTCATGCTACATTGATTCCTTATAATAGTTTCAAGACCGAGAGCAACCGATAATTTTGAAGAAGATATTCTTTTATTGAGCGAGGCAATAATTACTAAATGCAATTGTCTGTTAAAGATCCTACATTATGGTTACAAAATTGTGTCATGTACATCCATAAAAGTACACTCTAAAAATCCATAGTGCAGACCTGTGGAGTAGTTCCTCTTTGAGCAGGACCCACCTCCCGCAAAAATTTTATCTCAGAAAACTCACTGCATTGCTAATGTTAAATTCATTCATCAAAATGGAATTATGTAGCATTGATTGTATGACAAAATGACAGTTTGGGTATTATTAATATTGATAAGGAGGTATTATTATTATTATTATTATTATTATTATTTTATTATTTCACTATTACCAATCAATAGATTAAGATAGTTTATGAAACCATTTCTGTAATTTCTATTTGCTTTGTCAAGAGAGCATGCATCAAATTAAAAGAAACATTGGGCCAATTTACTGACCCCACTTAGGAATGAAGTTAACCTATCAGTTCCTATCTACTCTTATTTTTGCAGGTATTTTTGTGAAAAAGTCTCTCAATCCGCATTGGAAGCCTGTTACTCTACTATTTATATCGAAATCATGAAATTCGGCCCATGGATCCCTATTAAATCAAAAGATGAGAATAAATTAGAAATGATGCACAAATTCTGAACTTGTTTCTACTTTATTTTTTCTTTTCCTTCCAGGAGCAGATAGTTCTACCTAATGTTTGTCTTTCATAAAGGAGTAGCCACAGTCTGGCATATAAGAGGCACTCAGTGGATATTGAATGAACTCCATTGGTCAGAAAGCACTATAATTTAAGAAGATAAAAGTTCCTTCTTGTAAATAGATATACAATTTTTGGGACCTTGCTGCAGAAATAGAGGCGAGTTATAAAAGGTGATTTAGACTTTAAATTGAAAGTATCACTAGGGAACTGTGTCAGCCTAAGTTGATTAATCAAGTGCTCTAAAAAAGAATCATTGATTCTGTTTAGAAATAATTTTATTAAAAATTTCCAGTGAAAATGACCATCTGGAGATCTCTGGGTATTAAATACTCTAAAAGCCAAGTAATATAGGTAACTAAGGGTTAGTTACTCTATTCTGAAAATGTTTTAGCTGTATTTTTTGTTTTGTTTTAACCACGTTAAACCGAAATTTTGCTTCTCTTTTCTTAAACAGAATTTGCTGAACCTGTTCACTGTTTCTTACATGCTACAGAACGTTATTATAAACACGAGTTACAGCACTGCTGTCAGGGCACATCAAAGTGTGTAGTCACAAGACAGACACTTTTTATTTTAACTTTTTCTGTCTGACTTGTCTACCCTCCTGTCACCAAACTCTTGGGCATTTATTCCTTGCTGCTTTTAGTGTATGTGCTTATTTCAAGCCTATTACAATTTGTGCCCTCTATTCCATAGCAGGTTAAGATATTAAAAGCCACACTCAGAAGCACTGTAAATTAAAAGAATTTAGGTTTAAATGGTTCAAATGTCATCCTCTACAAACAGAACATGTGTGTTTTTGTTATTCTTGTTCCTGAGCTTTCTGACATATTTTGACTGCTTTTAGAACAGCTGCTTTAGTCTTTTTTAGTCTCTGGGATATTGGTTGTTTTCCTGATAGGTGAGTTTTAAAAATAGTTAAGGTCAGCAGAAATGACATATGGATGTATATTTTAGACAAGTTAAATAATTAGTCAGTATCTATACTGATATCTATATCTATATCTATCTATCTATCTATCTATCTATCTATCTAACTATAGATAGATATATTTTATGAGGTTCTCTTATTTTCTTTGTTGAATAGAGGTTATATCTATGTGTTGGAGGAGATATTCCCCTCCAATTTCAAAGGACAGGAAACATTCATTTTGTTGATAGTCAAGTTCAATGTAATATGGTGGTGGGGAGATGAAAAATTAGGCTAAACAACAATTTAAGAGTTTTTCTATTTAAAAAACTGATTGAAAACACTCATAAAACAGAAATAGGAGAGCATTTATTACAGGGGGTAATTATTATGTATTTATTTATGTTATTATTTACTTACTGTCCATCTCTCCTGCTTGACTATAAACTGTAAGAGAGCAAAGACAATGTCAGTTTTACTAGCCACTTTATCTTTAGTGTTTTAACAGAGCTTGACACATAATAAATGCTCACTGAAAATATTCAAATGATTCCATCAACGGCATGTAATTGATAAGGAGACTGTGTTTTTATATATAAAGAACATGGGATTCAGATTCAGAAGACTCCCTCATCATGTCCTAGCTGCATGTAATTTTGACAAGTTATTTAATGTCTCAGAACTCTAGTTGCTTCGTTCATGTGAAAATGTTGATAAGAATAAAGCCTGCCAAATAAGTTGTCAGGAGGGTTAATCAAAATGCTATATTGAGAGTGTTTCTTAAATAATAAGATGAATAATATTCTCAAGAACAGACCTGGTATTTAATGACACCTTGCATTGCTTGAGAAAAAAACATTAAGAGCCATAATTCTCAATGGCTGCTATTATTTCCAAAAGTCAGATCATCAGACATTATGTACCTCCTGGTAGCAGTACCCCTATCAAGTATTCTTACTAAATAATTGAACTTTATTTTCATCAAGCCTCTAGATCTAATTACCATTTTACAGGAAATTTAGGAGTAGAGGTCGATCTGTAAATTCCAGAATACAGGAAACCCTCTTACACAAATGACTTGGTGTCTTAAATGAATAAATTTCAAGGAATAAAGAAAAAGAGAGAAAAGGAGACAGAGAGAGCGAGAGATGAAAGAGGAACCTGGACATTTAAACTGATTTTAGAGACACGTTAACCAATTGCAGTATATGATATACAACATAATTTATTCAAAATAGGTATCTAAAAAGAGAGAGGACCTAGAGATTAACATGGACTTCATCAAAATTTTAAAAATTTGCTGCTTAAAAGATACTTTACGGGAATGAAAAGACCAGTCATAGACTAAAAATAAATATTTGTGAAACACATCTAACAGAGGACTTTCATTCAGAATATAAAAAGAATTCTCAATACTCAATATTTAAAAAAAAAACTAATTTTAAAATACCGGTTTAAAAAAATGGGCCAGTGAACAGATACTTCATTATAGGAGATATGGATGGCAAATAAACACATGAAAAGGTGTTCAACATCATTACTCACTAGAGAAGTGTGAATTAAAACCATAGTACATACTTAGAACAGCTAAAGTTAAAAGAAGAAAGAAACCTGACAATGTCAAATACTGGTGAGGATGCAGAGCAACTAGAACTCCCATACAATGCTGCATGTAAAATGGTGTATTGGAAAGGAGTTTAGTGGTTTCTTACATAATTAAACATAGACTAAATAAGTGACTCAACATCCATACACTAAGATATTGACTTAAGAGAGAATTAAAAGTTTATATTCAGATAAAAACCTTTATAGAGGCTTTAATTATAATTGCCCCAAATTGAAAAGAACCCAAAAGTCTTTCAACAGGTGGATGATTAAGCAAAGTGTGGTGAATCCACACAATGGAATACTATTCAGAAACAAAAGGGAGAAATTCCTAATACGTACAGCAACGTGGCTGAATCTCAACATACTAAGTGGAAGAAGCCAGATCAAAAGGCGATATGATATGAATCCATTAGTGTGATATTTGGGAAAAGGGAAACCTCTAGAAATATAAAATGGTTCAGTGGTTACCAAGGACTGTTGAGGAGGGCAGGGCTTGACAACCAAGGCACATGAGGAAGGGCTTTGGGATATTGAAAATATTCTCATTGTGATGGTAATTATAAGATTATGTGTTTGTTGAAACCCATAGAACAGTACATTTAAAAGACTTAATTGTGGTATAGGTAACCTGTAGCACCATTTCAAAAAAAAAAAATTAGAAGACATATCAGCCTATGGTAATGTATAGATTTACTTTGTTCCTAATATTTTAAATACTTTAAAAGTTTTTACAAAACAGTTGGGCATATTTGAACGCTGAGCTGATGTTTTATGATAATACTAAATTATTATTTTTAAAGTGTGATGATATTGTAGATATACTTACAGAAATAGTCTGTATCTTTTAGCAATGCATAAGGAAATAATCTAATGCCTGGAGGTGGCTTCTAAATAATCTAAGTGGGCAGAGCAGGGATACTGATGAAACAAGGTTGTTCACAAGGTTATGATCATTGAAGTTCAGTGATAGGTACAGGAGGGTATAGCATTCTAATCTCTCTCCTTTTCAATGTGTTTGAAAATTTTCCTAATAAAATATTTATTTTTTATCTTTTTTTTGTCATGAATCTTTTTTATGTATACCAAATAATCTAATAGTTCAGTAATTCTTACAAATGCAGGTATACATTATATATAGCTTAATGTAAGTATACAAATTTAAACAAATTTAAATTGCATTACTTTTCATGATTAAAGATTTTTACTAAACATTAAGTAATAATTCAGTTACAAACATTTTTGTAATGTTAACAATTATCTTTCTACCCACACTCTGAGCACTGACCCCATAGTAAAGAGACATAAAAGTCACGGACTAAATGGAACTTAAGGTTTTTTTTTTTATCGTGATAAGAGCATTTAACATGAGATCTACCTTTTAACCAAAATGTAAGTGCACAATATGGTAATGCTGTACAGCAGCTCTCTACAATGTGTTTATCCTGTAGATCTGAAATTTTATATCAGTTGAACATCAGTTCCCATTTCTCACTCCCTCAGCCTCTGGCAACCCCTTCCAGGTAAATATTCAAGAAAATTGAAATCAGGATCTCGGAGAGATATCTATATTCCCATGTTCATTACAGCATTATTCATAATAACAAAGATATGAAAACAACCTAAACGTCCAATGATGGATGAATGGATAAAGAAAATGTGGTAGATACATGTAATGTAATATTATTCAGCCTTAAAAAAGAAATTCTGTCACTTGTAGCAACATGAATGAATCTGGAGAACATGATGCCAAATATAACATTGCAAGACAAATACTGCATAGGTCCACTTGTATGAGGTATCTAAAACAGTGAAAAATATTTTAATGTACAATAATTTAAAAATATAGAACTCGCTCATTCTATGAAACATTTTTAACGCAAAAAAATGAACATTGGTTAGAGCAGCAAGGCAAATAGGAAAAGTCATGGCATAAGCTGCTTTTTAAATTCCCAGATGGTTTTGAACATACCCACTGACATCTTAATTGGATACTGTCGTGTCTGGCAACAGTTCATACTTTCAGACACTTGATCTACCACTAAACTAGTTTTAGTGTGATATTGAGGTGTGTAGTCCTGAGCTTCCGAGCCATTATTAACACAGAGGCACCATATACACACATATATGAACCTGAAATTTTTAAGGTATTCAGTACAAACTGCAGACCTCCGTAAATTTCTGTCATTTATTGCTGTCTGTTCTTAAAAATGTTCATCACCTGCTGGTTTTATATCTTTCTCTTCTATTCAGTATTGACAATATTGAATTTTGCATGATTTTTGTTTCATGCAATCTTGCTTCAAATTCTTGAAAATTCAAATGTATTCATAGGGGAAGATAGTAGACACGCTTATAGGATTTTGTAACAGAGTGCTTAATAATTTCATCCTACAGTCTTATTATAATGGAGTCACTTGTATCAATTAAAAAAAAATAAATCCCCCCAGTATATATAGTCCTCTGGCTTTTGGTATGCCTGTGTTCTTTATTCCCAAGAGTGTCAGGGAAGACAAGAGGCTGAGCAAGGGGACCAGGGCCAGAGGCAGAGGGGTTATGACCAAACCAATGGACCAGGGCCAGCCTGACTCAGGCCAAGGCAGGAGGCAGCCAGCAATAGCCATGCCAGAATGCTGGCATGGGAGCTTGGGTCACGCAGACAGAGGAAAACAGGTTGGGGGAGGTCAAAGCAGAGCGCAGCCTCTCAGAGCTCATAAAGCAGAAGTCATGAGCCTGGCCTTGCATTTTCTTGTGACCAGGAGTTCTTCAAGCGATTGTGTTTCTGGTGCTGACTCCGATTGCATTGCTTTTCCCTCCCTGCCTTCAGCACCTCTGAATAATAGCAGATTCCTTAGTTTCTGCCATTTCAACAGCTCATTCTGAGTCTAAAGTTGATATTAATAGTAACAAAATATTTAACTAATATTAATTGGGGCAAATTGCAGAAACATTATCAGTAAACAATTTGGGCTGACTAAATTCTGTGAGAGATATGAGAATTTTAGTGTAAATGCCTCATTTCTAAACATAGTCAAAAAAGATTTTTTTATTAAAAAAATAGTTATGCTTCTTTCCTTTGCGGTGTATAGTAGAATGCTTTATGTCATGCTTTATTATTTAAATGGATTTGTAAATGAAATGCTTTCTAAATCTCAAAACCCACAAAATAATATTATAATATGAATGTATTTTTGAGGTGCCTTTTTTAAAAATTTGTATTAGTTTCAGGTATACAGTACAACAGTTAAACATTTATATGATTTATGAAGGGATCTCCCTGATTATTCCAGCACCCATCTGGCACTACACATAGCCATTACGATAACATTGACTATGTTCTCTGTGCTGTACTCTATGCCCCTGGAATTGTTCTGTAACTAGTAATTTGTGCTGCTTCATCCATTCACCCTTTTCACCCAGTCCTCCAACACCCTCCCCTCTGGCAATCACTTTGAGATGCCTTTTAATCTAACATTAGAAATGAAACTATCTTTCTAATGCATCTCAACCTGAGCATCACTGTAAAAATACAAATGAAGCATTTTGTTTGTTTCTCCTTCTAGGATCTACTTACCTCCATAAATACTGTAGATGCTTTTTCTGTTCCTCTGAACGCCCTGCTCTTTACCCACAAACCCCAGATGCCTATAGGATGGGTTCAGGATCTAATTCCTAATCTTTTCATCACCAAAATCTTCTCAAATTATCTATCCACCTTCGTCTTTTTTCTATGTACACAGAGACTACAAGTTTTAAACAATTTCATTGCCTGACTTGAGAAGGTATAATTTCACTTACAAGCAAGAAAAGTTGATCTATTAGCCTGTATATACCGTGTGGCAATTTTACAGAAATATGGTGTACTAGGCCACGTCCTTCTGCAGTTCTGGAGAGCTGCAGAACTCCAGAAACATAACATTCTAAATGCGCTGAAAAAGGAGATATCAGTTTCACACAGTATGTTGTTCTTTTTAACGCAAGATGCAGCTTCAAAGTGATATGGGTACCAGATGGTAGATTTGCTGACTCTCGGCTTTTCTGACTGCAATTGATTAATGTTGTGGCCTTGGACAGGCATTTAGTGTCTGCATTTGCTGTCTTCACTTATAAAATCATTGCTCAGGTGCAATTCATTTGGTCATCTTGTGGTTGACAAGGGCAAACACAGAATCAAGAGATCCCAGCTCTGCCTCCAGTTCTGCGTTGTGAGACCAGGAAGCAAAGCTCACGTAAATGCTCTTTATCCTTATTTCCCCAAATGCTAAGTAGGGACAACTTGAGTAACCCATGAGATGTATAGTGAAGTTATAGTAATTGAATATAAAATAATTTAAAATGTATTATACAGTATAAAGGGCTCTTCCCCTAAAATTAGCTTAGTTCAACTGTACTTATCAAGATGAAGTCACTGGACATTTGGGTGTGAATAATTTACGTCTGCCAGTGAAAATTGCAAAGCAAAACAATGTTGTCCAAGCCAAGACTTTCAGAGCAGAGGTAAGGTCAGAGGGTCAAAGGTAAGAATATTTTTCCTGACTTGGAATGTGAGCCAGTAGCATCCCTTCTGGCTCTTGACACTTGCTCTTACTGGAGCAAGGTCTGGCTGAGGCTGGAAGCTACCACAAATATACTCAGAGTTGCTTACACATCAGGAACCCCTAGGGAATAAAGAGGCTTTTCTTGACCACATCTCCTTCTTGGCCAATCCTTTTACCATCTATCCCCCACCCCTAATCCTAAATTCCATATTTTTCCAGACAACTTAGTTTGCTTTGCTATTGCTGTTCACATAATGTTCACATTATGCCATTTCAACACCCTCTTAACCATGAGCTTCTACAATAGTTAGATGAGGTGCATTAATTTTGATGTACTTTGTATTAAGGCCCTCTTTCCCTTCTGTCTCTTTCTGAAAGCTGCTTTTTCCTGTTTCTCAAATGTTTATGTTCTTTAACAAATATTAAAAGCATTTGACCAAATGTGGGCAGCACTGGAAAGTTATTTTAGTCTGTCAGTCCAATTTCTCCAAAGAACATTATTCTGCGACCTCACAGAGGAAGGGAAGAAATAGAAGCATATGTTGTTTGTAATATTTCTCTGTATAAAAATGCTGAGCCGCAGGGTGGGTGAGGGGAAGAACTGGGGTATGGCCAGCTCTTTCAACTCTAAAAGGTCTGTGAGAACTTGGAAGCAGATTAAGCACCCAAAGATGACGAGGCACTTGGGTTGTTGTGACTTAGGCTTTAACAAATGACCTATGTGGGCTTGCTTTAGGACTTTCCATTTCAGGTTGGGAATGAAATTAAGTATGTGATGTAGTCAATTTAGGGTTAATTTAGTTTTCTAATGAGTATGTTTGTTTTCAATATCTTGTTAATTAAATCACAGTTCGTGGGAGTCAGGTCCTAGACCCAGGTCCTAGACTCAGTTCCTGGCTTAGAAATTGGATTTGCTGTCCTTTCTACTTATAAAATATAGGTGAGATCAAAACCTGTAATGCCCTGGAGAACACAAAATGCCAGTGAAGATTTCTGCAAAAAGGATATCAAGGGAATTAACTTTGGTTCTTTCTTTATGCCCAGAAACTCAATAAAATTTCTGCATGGAACAAAATTTGCCCAGTGACGTCAAGGCAAATTGAAAGTGATGATGTCAGTATTGTATCCTATGCATTTCTGATTATATCCCACCTTAATGAGCAATTTATATGAAAAAAAAGAAAGGAAGGAAGGAAGGAAGGAAGGAAGGAAGGAAGGAAGGAAGGAAGGAAAGATGAAAAAGAAAGAAAGAAAGAAAGAAAGAAAGAAAGAAAGAAAGAAGGAAGGAAGGAAGGAAGGAAGGAAGGAAGGAAGGAAGGAAAGAAAGAAAGAAAGAAAGAAAGAAAGAAAGAAAGAAAGAAAGAAAGAAAGAAAGAAAGAAAGAAAGAAAGAAAGAAAGAAAGAAAGAAAGAAAGAAATGCAGACCTAGACTTCAGTTAACTGGGTAGAAGACTGAACTTCTCACCAGAGTCCACAGACAGGACAAAAGGAAGGTAAACTTCCAAAGTCAAATTTGGAGACCTCTGCCTTCCTTTCAATTCTTTCGCTCTCCTAAGGTCTGAGAATCTGCAATTCCCCTGCTTCAGATCTTTTGCTACCAACAGTCCATAATCTTTCCAAGTCAAGTCCCTATTCCAGGGTAATCTGTCTTCCAGCAGGTGATTGGAGAAGACCAGAAGACCTCATAATATCAAAGGGACACAATGACAGTTTTATGCCCCCCACCCCCGAGAGGACTTGTCTTTTACACCTCAGTCTTCTCAACCAAGGGAGAGGACAAGAAGACACACATCTTTCCTAGACTTTTGTTTTCCTCCAGAGAGAGTCAATGCAGGGAGGAGCTGATAGGGCATTTTCCAAATACTAGCTTTGCTTTGTAAGCTCTTAGAAATGGAGAACACACTCATCTTTTAATTCTTTGAATCCTGTAGGGGAGAATTTGAATGGCACACTCTTGCTTTCCAGGTCTTACGATTCTCTCATCCATACTCTGAAAGACATCTTATTCTCTTTTTAATTGGAAAACTCCCCTAAGTCCACATTTTTATTTCTAGGATTTATGTGTTAGATGATTTCCTACTACAGTGACTTGACCCACCTTGTGTGATCATTAATATCAGCTCATAATTATTTGCTTACACACATCTCTTTTCCCCAGCCCCATCATCCATATTCAGAATGCATCCTGAATTGTTTGTATAATTAAAGAGAAATGGAAGTAATGCTGGTTAATTTATTCAGGAAATATTCTGTCTTAACTGACAAGTTAACTTAGCTTGTTACCTCAGATATTTCAGTGGAGTGGAAAATAATCCACTGACTCTAAGGAATGGAATTACTGCCAGAAATATGCCAAGGTAGCTGTGGGCATGTGAGGTTCTAGCCCAGGTCATTATGCATCCTCTTTCCTTACTGTCAAAGGGTAAGGTCAGGCAAGAGACAGGTCTGTGAAAACTGTGCTGCCATTTCAAAGAATGAGGCAGTAATAATTTATAATTATTAGAGTAACATAAATGTCACTTAGGAAGAATGTATGTAACACCAACTGCATCATAGTCCCAGGGGGCTGTATGGATACAGGAATGAACATGGTAGACAATAGGCCCTGCTCCTAGGCCATTTGGGGTGACCAGATTGGCTCTACAAGTATGTATGAAAGAGTTCAGTTGCTGATCTTAATAGCAGGACTCTCCACTCTGCAGAGACTCATCTCACAGCCTGGCTCAGTTGTTTCTGTTTTTTTCTAGGGAGTTTGTCACATGTGCCCAGGCTTCTTCCTCCTTGTTCAGTGCTTCAAGGGAGAGGATGAGCCTCTGCCTTCTGTGGGGACATGGTTCCTCTGGCCTCCAGACATCCCCCCACAGCCCTGTCAGGCTCTGCAGTAAAGTTGCCCAATGATAGCACACAAGTGGGAACAAATTTCACTCTGCCCAACGCAATGTCACAATTTGTGACCTGAACACTAAAACGGCTCTCTCGGCTTCTGCCTACTCCACCGCCCTTGCTAAGATGCCTCACTTCTCTTGCAGGATCTGACTGAGGAAAGACACCCAGGACTACTGAGTGTTCAAATGTGCCGGCCACTGTTCTAAGCACTTTACGTGAATTGACTCATCTAAGTCACACATAGCCTACGTTAGGGGGTGAGTGGGCAGCACTATTACCTTTCCCATCTGAGAGATGAGAAAAGTAAGGTGTGGTCTGCTAGTTATCTATTGCTATACAGTAAACGACCACAAACTTAATGGCTTGAAACAGTAAATACTTATTATGTCATATACTTTTTAATGAAGCATAGTTATGTTTCAAGGTCTCTCATAGGGTTGTAATCAATGTGTCGACTAGCAGTTGGGTGTCATCTGAAGTCCCAACAGGGAAAGAATCAGCTTTCAACCTCGTAAACATGGTTGTTGGTGAGATTCAGTTCCTATGGGATTGAATTGAGGGCCTCGGTTCCAAGCTGGTTGTTGTCCAGTGGACACCCTCACTTCCATGCCATGTGGGCCTCCTCAGCACGACAGCTTGTTTTATCAAAGCCTGCAAGGGGAGACTCTGCCAGCAAGAGGAAAGTCATTCTTTTGTAACCTAATTTTAGAAGTGGTAGCCTAACACCTTGACATATCCTCTTGGTTAGAAGCAAGTCACAGCCACTGCCCACACTCAAAGAAAGAAGATACCATAAAAGTGTGTATGCTTGGAGACAGGGTCATTGGGAGCCATCTCAGAGTCTGTGTATCACACACCGAGAGAGTATAAGTAATTTACTGTCTTAGCTGCTATAACAAAATACCGTAGACTGAGTGGCCTATAAATAACAAATTTATTTCTCACAGTTCTGGAGGCTAATAAGTCCAAGGTCATGGCACCAACAGATTTGGCAAGAGCTCACTTCACTATTACCTCATATGGCAGAAAGGGCAAGGGGTTTCTCAGGGTCTCTTTTATAAGAGTACTAATCTCATGATGAGGGCTCTGAACTCACAACCTCAACAGCTCTTAAAGGCTCCACTCCTTAATACCATCACATTGGGGATTAGGTTTCAACATATAAATTTGGGGGAAACATAAACATTCAATCTATAACACCCAAGGGGGATGAGCTAATAGACAATTAAGCCAAAATCTGAGCACAAGAAATCTAGCTCCAGAGGAAACTGTGAGTCAGATAGTTTGGAAACTAGGATCTCTGTAGAAACAAGTATGTACTTCTCTTTTATCATCTTTTAGATGAGTCACTAAAGTAAGGGTTGCTGGAGATGCAGGCTTTTATGTGGTTGCTGCCTTTTTGTCCCCTCAAAGGTTTTCAAAAATCTGAAACCAACATTATGTGGCTTTAACATAATTATCTAGAGTTCCAGGAGCTTTTAAAAAATAATTAGAAGATATGGTAACACTATTTCTTCCATTCCCATACCTCAACAGGTATTGACTACAGCTAAGTAACAACTAAGTAGCAATGTGCTTGCCTGATCCCAACTCTCTTTGGACTCTACTTTTTTCCATTAGCATTTAGCTGTAGGCACCTGACTGCAATTCAACTGGATAGTGAGCTCATTTATGGGGTAAATTAAAAATGGTTTGTACCAAATAGCTAACATATCAAATTCCTTTGAATAATGTGAAACCTATACATAGAAATTAGACCTAATAGCCCCCAAATTGCTGTTAGTGTAACAAAGTTATATATATATATTTGTAGACAATTGATTAAGGCTACATTTGTATTACCCCCACCTGAGAGAAGGCTACCTGCCTATCTGCTCATGCACAAACTAGTTCCACCTAGTGATAGCTACCTGAAATGTAAATATAACACCTTGGTGGCACTCGACAGCCTTTCTGGAAATAGAATTATTCATTTTTTTATTTGGTCAATAGACATATATTCTGATTGCTAGGAATTATGTTAATAAAGCTAATTATAATATCTCAAATTGTGAAACATTGAAATGCATATGATAGGTAAGTTCAACAATGTTCTATAGTAGGCTGCTGATGTCCAGAAGCAAAACCCCAGGTCTTCTACTTTTTCCAACATTCCAGGCCTCCTTGGTTCAAATTCTCTTCCTTATTTATATAAAACTGCAAGCTTGATTTGGGGTTATGAATGTTATCCTTGGCAGGCTGTTTCTAAATTACTGTATGATTTTATGTTAATTGTTATATTCCTCATGCTTCAAATAAATTTATATAGGAAATATAACTACAGCTATTAGATTCTAAACTGACAATTAGGTGATTCTTACTGGCTCCTTCTTTCTTGTAATCCTTTAGGAGCACATTATAAAAGAGGAATGGTATTTCCCACCACAGTCCCATTTGCTAATTCCTATTGTCCCATGATTTCACAGCTGCAAATCATCCCCCACCCTCTCACACTTGTCTCTGGCTAATGATGCTTTCCTTAATTAGCACATGACTTAAACTTTAGTCCTGACTTATCTGTTGCCTCCATCTCTCTGGTCTAAATGAGAAAGAAAATCTACTTGAACATTGATGCTATATGTTCTACCATTGAACAAAGGGTAGAGTAATTTGTCTAGTAGTTGATTGAATTTGCTTTCTTTATCAACTGAACTTGCACTCTCTGACAACTTCTCCCGCTCCTACAATCTAATCTGGTGTCAAGGCTTGGAATTGGACTGTGTATTGTGTTGGTAGAGAAAAGAAGGAAACTAATTATGCTACCATGAAAGATTTACTTCAGGCAATTAAAGACTGGAGTTGAAACTTTTACCCATGGCCATGAGATAGCCATCATAGATATCTGAATAGGGAAATAAGATAAAATGGACGTCTTAGGGAGAACTATGTTGGTGGTAGGTTTGAGGTGGGAATCATTGAAAATCACAAATCCAGATTTGCCTAAGATAGTAACAGAAAAAAAAAAAAGAATTTTTTAAAATTTTTGATTGCCTGGACATGAAAAAATTATTGAGATAAAGGGGGCAAAGAAGATCAAGAGGTTTACAGCCTGAATGACTCAGCTTGAGGGTGTGGGCAGTGACCGAATATCAGCTAGGTGACTTAGTAAAGTGGAAAGCCCCAGATTCCAATAAATACAATTATGTAATCATGAGATTGAAAAGCTTGAAAGGCCTTTAGAGATCATCTATTCTAGCCCCTTCATCTTATAGGTGGGCAAAGGAAGCAATCATGTGACTCAATCCAGGACAGTGAGCAGAGTAGGGCAAGAGTGTGCCAGAACCCACATCTTCTCCCATTATGTCATCCTGTCTGCTGCTGCACTATCCTGACTAGTTCTCCAGACAATGGGTCTCAAACTCTAGACTGAGG
>SSHV01009979.1:8542-19392 GCA_009793145.1 Cynopterus brachyotis
CTCAGCAAAATACTGTTTATAAGATCTACAATCCTTTAAATCAAGAAAAGGGAGATATGGAGGGAAATAAGACTTTTATGTAAACAAAATATTCCAAAACCAAGAAGAAAGAGAAACAACGGCAGGTTTAAATAACTAATACATATTTACGCAGTCTGGAAGAATGACAGACATAAAGTAAATAAGAGACAGACCTGAAGATGGAAGTAGTTAGTTCATATAATAGCTTTCAGTGATATTAAAAGTATTAGAATTTTTTCCTAAAAGCAACAGGAAACTATTGAAAAATTTTTAGTAAGAGTGAGTGAAGATAAGATTTTTAATTTAGATATCACTTTCTGTAATGCAAATCTGGACCTCCCCTGAAGTTACTTCTTCTGCTGCTTTCTCAAGTAATGGCCTTTGTGTTTTTTTCTATATTTGTTTGCCACAGTCTTTATACTAGCTACTGGCAAAGTAAGATTCTCAGTGTATCACAGTTCTATTTCTATACCCTTCCTCCTTCCTAGGAATCCAGTCTTTCTTCTCGCCATTTGACTCTGTTACTTACTCACTGTCTCACATTATTGCTGTGATCTCCAAAACCTTTGGTGAATCCCCAGCATATCTCAATGAGTTTAGCTTCCTGAGTTAAAGTTGCTATCTCCAACATTTCCCTGTCATAGTTTTTGGTGTTTTCACTGTAAAAATAAATCTTCCAATATCCCAAATTCACAATTTCCTCTAATGCTTTGCCTCTTCTGGCTTTACCCTCCACTTTATTATGATCACTTTTAACAACCAGTTATTTTTGCCATTACCATTACTAAAAACCCTCAATAACCTTCATTTCAAATCTCCCAATCTTTGACCGTAATACTGATTGTGTTCATATAATTCTAGCACTCTTTTGTCCTCAAATAGGACCTTTAATTCATTTAGCCGGCTATATTTTCCCCTTCCTCTACCCCTCATATTTTACCTTTCTTGCTTATCAGCTTTGTAGTGCACTATCAATTAGTATAAACACTCAATCACATAAAAATTCAACTTCCTTGTCTTTTCTCCCTACATCATACTCGGCAAAACCATAACTCTACTTAATTTAAACATTCTCCTTATCCTCATGCTCAATATGACTGCAAAAACATACATAACTGTATAATTGTGTATAAATCCCTTAAGTGAGCTCTCATGCTATCCTGTAATGACAGTATATTTCCTGGTCCATTCTAAAAGAACTCATCTCTTACAAGAGGTTTATGAAGAATTTAAAGAACTTAGAAATCAAACATGTAAATTGACAATTTGTTTTTATAATATTGTGCTTCAAAAATGTTCCGCTTCTTTTTAGTATACCTAACAACAAAGATGGATTCCAACAATAGAAATATTTTCTTAAACATTTTTATTAATAATCAACAAATAAAGAATTAAATTAAGCAATTTCATAAAAATATTTAATAGTTTTTATTTTGCAATTACTGATGACATTCAATATTATTTTATATTAGTTTCAATTTTACAGCATAGTGATTAGACATTTGCAAATATTTCCAAAATTATACATTAGTTTATTATACCAAACATTTAAAAAATCTGCTATAGAAGAACAATTTTATTAATATTTGGTATAATAAATTGTCATGAATTCTGGAACTATTTGTAAAGAGGCTGTACTAGAAAAGTAATATAAATATATCTAGAAAATTTAAATATTTTTGCTATGGATGATAGAAGAAACCAAGGACTCAGGAATGTTGGATTTCTTTGAAAAATCTAAATTTAAACAGTAAAAGCTGTTTTCTTTATTTGCATAGTCAAAAATGTGTACCTTCTACATAAACCATATATTAACACTTTAAAAAGACTAAAAATTTTAAAGACAACTATTAATAGGTAAGTATGAGACAACTATTTTGGGGGTTAAGTATAGTATGACTTTCATTTTTTTAATCAAAATTAGAAATACATAATTTTTATATCTTAAAAATATAAAAGTTTGTTTTCAAAAGTTATTAAAATCGAAAGATCTTTTTGACAAGTTGTAAGCTTAATATAAACACATATATATATGTATATATGTATATATATATACACATATATATATGTATATATATATACATATATATATATGTATTCTACAGAATCTTAAATCTTGATTATTTTGTTAATTCAGTCAGAATTTAGCCCCTAAACTCATTAACAAATTAAAAGTCCCCATTTTGGTCTACAGCCATGCTACTGTGAATAAGCCCAATCCTATCTGATCTTGAAAGCTAAGCAGGGTTGAACCTGGTTAGTACTTGAATGGGAGACCATCTAGGAAGACCAGGTGCTGTAGTTTAAAAAATTAAAAAACAAACAAACAATAACAACAACAAAAAAACAAGGGATTATAAATTGACAATGTCCTTACAGTCTGCAAGGTCAACCAAGGGTTGCCTTAGCTAATAAATAAATAAATAGATAGATAGATAGATAGATAGATAAATAAATAAATTAATTAATTAATTAATTAATTAATAAAATAATATCCCTTTTTGAATAAGTAATTTATCTTTCTGGGAAATTACTGACTATTATTAAGAGGCCAATAATAGGGTTACTTATATCTCCCAGGCCAAATTTTGCTTTCAGATAGAGGCTCTAGCACATGAATTGACGGCATTTCAAAAGTTTACTTGTATATGAGCTTCCAAAACTCAGAACACATTTTTATACAAGAGGAACTTCTGTTAAATTCCTGTACCCACATATAACTACCATTATAGTTTTTCACTGTCCTATAAATAGTAAAAATCTAATAGCTATGTGTAACAGATCCCATCTATAATAAATCGATGACGAACAGCATGACAAATGAATGTTTTTCATGGCAGACTGATGGTGTAACAAAAAAATCTAAAATTTGTTTAAATGTGGTTTAAACAAACACATTTGATTTTTCTCTCACAAAACACAAGTGTATACATGGTTGGGTGATGTTCTTGACAGCTTTTCTACATGTAAAGATACAGGGGCCCATTTTGATTTAACTTGTGATTTGCCCTTTGGCTTTTTATTCAAGTAGAGATTGGGAAAGGGGGAGTTCACACAGATTTAAGAATAATTATTTCTTTTTTTGTACTTACTTTACATTGATCAGTACTCTGTCACATGGTTCCGTCAAACTACAAAGAAGGTTGAGGAATCTATTCTCATCAAGATACCATTCCATGGTTACTATTTATTTCAGGCCATTTGTTTTTGTCCAGAAATTTAACTTATTTTAATTTAATTTTATTCCATTCCATTCCATTCCATTCCATTCCATTCATTTCTTGATTCAATGTTGGAAGAGCAAAAAGATATGAAAGAAAAGATAAAGGGAAAGAGTAGGAGGAAAAGAAGGAAGCAAGGGAAGGCAGGAGGGAGAAAAAATTTTTGTAAGTATCATATACATATTTCTAGGGATCTTGGCCATGTATTTATACTACTGAAACAAAATAAACAAACAAAACAAAAATACTTCTATATAACTTCTGTCTCTTTTTACTCAGGTTGGATAAGAAAAGTTACACAAAAACTGTGATGATTCCATTTCTAATAAAGTAATATTTTGTGTGAAAACACAATCAAGATTTATCTACATGTTTAAGGAAAATTTAAATGTTTACTTCCAGACACCTATACTGAGTTAGAGACGCAGGGTTGTAACAGGCCTTGTTAACTATTTGCTTACAGGTAGTAGTCAAACAGATGCCTGGCTTAGTATAGACTGCAAAATATAATTACTGGGCTTGCACAATGGTTTGAAAAATTTTTAATTAGTTGTAAATATTTCAAATCTGAGCCTGTTTTACCACATGGTAATAGTATTCACTAGAGATGAGTTTGTAGTTAACCTCTTTGCAAAAGTCATAGACTCACTTCTGTCTTTCCTTACCATTTCATTCTTTGGACTGCTTCACTTATTTAGGTTACCTCTTAGTCCCTGAAGACATTGAGTTTGTGACACCTAATAGAGAATCTGTGAGCAGCTATATCAAAGATACTTGTAAACATAAAATCATCCCCTAGGATAAATTATGTTTAGCTATATGATGATAAATATACTTAATCTAGAATATTTAATTTGCTCCTGATGTATATGCATTTAAATAATTTTAATAGTGTATTATGTACATGCAGGACAATATGTGATTTGAATTTACATTTTTTTATTTCCATATTGGGCAGTAGTAAAGAGCACATGTGCTGGGGTCACACAGCCTGTGCTAATTGGGTCGAAGTTATTACATAATGTCTCTTTGTTTTATCAGTTTTCTTATTTAAAGTTGGAATAATAGTCATAACTACCTGATATGGCAGTTATTAGAATTAAATGAGTTAAAGCCTGTAGAATATTGAGGAAAAAAATGTAAAGTATATGTTCTAAGCAGAGAATAAATGCTTTTAGTTTTCTTCATTTTTCTAAATAAGGATAGAAATAATTCTGTGTATGTTAAACAAATAGGACACATTTATAAACAGCTGTTAGAATTTATTTTAGCCCATATGTAAATTTGTATGTATATATCTCTTTATCTACACATACATAAAGTTGGCTAAAGCAGATTTAAAGACTATATATGATGATTACATGGAATGAATTATTCTAAGTAGTGAGATTTCTAGTCACAATGAATAGATGACCTCATGGTATTTATAAAATCTAAAGGCTGTGTTTTTAATTCCTCTGAGTGTTCTTAAAAAAAAAAGCAAAAACACCTTCTCTCATGTCCTAGTAAAATAACCAAGAAAACAAATAAAATCTACAAAAGTTGAAGTCGTTTAGAGTTCTGTAACTTCTAAGTAAATAGTCTATCATTTTCAACATGCCCCCACATCTACTGGAGATTTAATAAACAAAAATATCATTTATTCCCAAATTTAAAAGTATCTATGCTTAGTAGGAAAGAAATAAAAGTTATTTTTAATTATAGAAGTGTTAATGAGTAAAAGCCAAACTTCTGTTTTTTTCTTCTTTCAGGTATCTGTGGTCAATCAGCTGGACATGCAAGTCATTGTTTCTAATGTGCCCCCAACTCTAGTGGAAAAAAAGATAGAAGATCTTACTGAGTAATGGATTTTTGTTTACTTATCTTTTTATTTTCATACAGTTATAATTTATATTAGATTGGACCATTTAAATCATTACAATGTTTAGATTAAAAATACATTTTAAAACATTGTCTTAATAATTTAGCTTGCTCTTTCTCTGAAATAGGTAGCTTTATTTGAAATAAGTGAAGATTCTGAGAGTACTTTCAAATAGGAATGAAAATTAGATGTGAGAAGATATTATTCAGAATGCTTTGATTGATGCATCAATATAACCTCAAATGCAGCATGTAAGAAATAAATCATAACATTGATTATTTGAGTATAAATCATGACTTTATGTGCCCCCAGATTATTCAGGTAGCTCATTATCTAAGCAACCCAGCTAGTCTAGAGAATGCTATCTCTCAAAGTGGTGCATCTGGATGCCTAAAGCTTATTCTTTCAAAGAAAAAGATGATAAATTTTAAACAATATACATTTTTAATTATTCTAAAATATGCGCCATGCCCCTCTGCCTTTGAACAGTTTACACTGATCATGACTGAACATATTATTGCTGACCTAAAGTTGTGATTATTAAGTTGCACATTCTCTATCTAATGCTATCAAAGATTATTAAAATGTCTTTACTATCTCACTCTTATCTATCCCAACCTAGCCTGCCATAATTTTATAATTTGTACATTGGTATTTATTTATTATTCTCTATTCTATTGAGTTCAGGTTGACAGATATCAATCATCACTGTTTATCTGCCTCTCTCTAGCAAAATACCTCCCACTTCTGAGTTACTGGAAGAAGCTTTAGATAGATAACTAACCTTTTAGTACTTATGTGCCAAGTAAAATACAATAGGCACTGATTAAGGCAGGAGTGATTCTCTTATAATAAAGGCATGTGTGTTTAATAACAATGATTTGTGGACATTTTATGAAATTTAACCTTTGGCTATCACATAAAATGTCCTATGAATTTTGGTGATTATCAGTATTTATGTATAGAACTTCAATCATGCAGTGTCTTTTTCATGTGTTCAAAAGTGGTTTATATATGCTTAACCCATATTAAAATAATAGCTGATTACACCAGAAAGTTTTAGAATAATGCCTATCCCTTCACTGCTTTAATGTCATCTGTTAGGGGTAGGCTTTCTTTGATTACACTATCCAAAGGAGAAGATACTCTTTTCAACTTCTTTTATTTTTTTTCAAAGTATTATTTAATATTTTTATCATATGCCAATTTTCCATGAGACTAGGAAATCTATTTTTCACTGATCTGATCCCAGTTAGGTAGAAGGCATTCAATGAATTTTTCCTAATGAAAATTTTATACAAGCAAAATCATGATGTCCCTTTCCTAATGATGAGGTAAAATTTATGAAAACTAAAATAATGGCAACTTAAAAGTATAATTTCATACCAATTTTTATGATTTATACCTCTTAAGTGGCTATGAGGATATGAAAGAAAAATCAGGCAGCTTTCAAGTCTTGTATCACTTTGAAAAGAGCTTTGACTTCATATAACATTGGTTTTGAAACACAAGCTTGAACAAATAATTTAATCTTTCCCAGACTCAGTTTTACCATGTGATGACAAAAGCTAATAAAAATTATGTTCTAGGATTGTGATGAGAACTAAATGATATAAACCATCTCAGACAATGAAAATCATGAACATTTAATGAATAATAAATATTCTACATAAATGAGATTTGCAGTTCAAAGTTAATAGGGCAAGTCATAGGGAGTCCAAAGTCTTACACTGTCTACTCAAAGAGTATAGTTTAGTAATGAAGCTCAGATTATGGATTCAGACAGATAAGTTTGAATCTTATTATTGTTGTATGATCTCTGAGCAACATATTTAATACTTAGAACCACACTTCTTCCTCTTGCATATTGGAATAAGGATGTCAGTCTTGTGTTGCTTTTGATAAAATTAAATGTGCATTTGCTAGTGCATTAAGCGTAGCAGGCACATGTCTGATTTATTTTCATGGATTTTTTAAAATCTGTGTTAAGTTAAAAAGATTCTTAAGCACAAAATTTTCAAATTCATTTTAGAACAGTTTTATGTTCATAACAATATTGAACAGAAGATACAGGGAAATCTCATATGCTCCCTGCCCTATGGGCACCCATAATTTCCCTCACATCTTGCACCAGAGTGGTACATTTGCTACAATCAGTCAACCTGCAATAAGATGTTATAATCACCCAAAATTTATGCTTTACATTAGAGTTCACTCCTGGTGTTGTACATTCTGTGAGTCTAATGTATAATGACATATATCTATTATTATAGTATCATACAGATTAGTTTCACTGCTTTAAAAATCCTCTGTGCTGTGGCTATTCATCTCCCCCTTCTGCAATAACCCCTGATCTTTTTACTATCTTTACAGTTTTACCTTTTCCAGAATTTTGGAATCATACAATATGTAGCCTTTTTGATCTCTATTGAAAACTAATTTAGTGGATGAAAGCAGTAGTGATAAGTACTGCTAGACCTGATTCAGCACCATGAAGCTCCAAACACTCACTATTACTGTCCACGAATGAATAGTGAAAAACACACATGACCGAAGTAGACAGTAGAATGCCAATTCATTAATTAAAAATAAGGATGTATTGTTCTGGTGACCAGACTAACCAGCACATGTGTTTCCTATAGACATTCTTAGATGACAAGTCGTATCATCATCAAAGTCATTTTCTATATTTCCAATGAAGCATCCCTATCCTTTGAAATAGAAAACTTGAATTCCATATGGTCATCACTTATATTTTTTTTTTCTTAAGAAGACCCATATATGAGGCCAGACCATAATCCAAAGTTTCTTTGGTAAGCATGAAGCCAGTACAAAATGGGAAAGTTCATGAAAGGAAAATTTAATCACTTAGTATATCCATTTCACAATGGGGATAATTTTTTAAAGGTGGTCAATATCCTTTGCTAGCTAAAAGCACAGTGCCTGGAAAATGGGATGCTTATAGTAAATGTTAGCTGCTATAGTAATGATATCAATTACTCTCCAATTCACTGGAATTCACCTAAATGTCCATACTAAATTTTTAAAAATTATTTTTGTTATGTTATGATTATAGAATTAACCAATGGCACTATGTAATGAAACATTTTTATTCATTATATTAATGTATTCCAGTAAACTATGCCCCATACAGATGTTCTTGAGTGTCTGTGTCCTTAGGTATTTTAGACTGACCTTAGGATTTATCTCTTTGTGGGTCTTGTGTTTCTCCTACTTACAAATTCTTGAGATTAAAGAGTAGAAGAAATAGCTTTGAGGATAAGGTTAGTGACACCTTACTATAAACACCAAACGATTGACAATAGTATCCTTTAAAAAAGCTAAGGATTTTTTTTATTTTTTTGTGTTCTTTCTTAGTCCTTCCCCTTCACCATGAAGCACAAATGAAAAAAAGAAGTTTGGGATTCTAAAATTTAAATCCTTAGGAATCTGCAGAAATAACATTTTCAAAAAGTATAAAGAGTTTAAAAATACTGTGTCACAGTATGAATTGGAATTGATAATTTAAGTCTCTGAGTGGATCAAATACTTTTCTTACTTTCTAAATACAATATGAAAAACTAACGACAGTAGACCTTTATTGAAGTAGTTATTGGCTTGGTGTGGAAGAGCCCATTTCCATGAAATATTTATAAAGCATTTAAAATATGTCTGTGTAAATTATACCTCTTGGTATTAAGGTTACAAAACATACTTTAAAAATCTAGTCAAGATATTTGTTTCTAGGATGAGGATTATAAAGTCTCTTGAGAATAAAACAGTAAACAATAAATGCCAACACTTAGATATTTTTAAATCAATAGGTTAATAACTTAGTTTTGAGGGGAAATGTTAAGTTGAAGAACAAATGAATAAAGACATTGTCTTTGATCATTCTTACTCTCTCTTTGTTTTAGTGTTGGGGGTACGGTTATTTCTGTAAAGAAATAGATATTATTATTTTAATAATAAATTACAAATATTTTAATAATTTCTAATGTTAAATTTTGCCATTTTACTAAAATATTTATTTTATTATAACATTTAAATGTTAATAAGTTAAAATAATAATTTTAAATTAATAATTTTAATAACAAAATACTTTATAAATAAAACTTTGCTTTCAAAAATAGGTAGTAGGTTGGATTTAGCCTGTGGGCTAAACTAGCCAAGTGCTCATTTAGAACGTTATACTCTAGATAAAAAAGTTATGATGTTTACTTATTCTATGCAAATTCCTATAAGAAAACACTTTTGGGAAATCTCATAAAATTCTTAAACGATATTATTAAACTTTTTCTTCCTCAGGATGGCTGTCATTTCTTTTGAATTAAGAGGACCTAGGCTTAAGCCTCAGTCCACAAATGACTAACCGGGAGATCTTAGGCCAGTAAATTAAATTCTTTGAGTCCTAATATCCATATCTGGAAGCTGGCAATTTATTATTTAAGTAAAACGAAGATCTTAGGTGTAAGCATTGGAGATTTAGCAGTGAACAAAGCAAAGTCCCTGTTCTATGGAGCTTATCTTCTATTAGCGGAAAACAGCAAATAAAACAATAATAATAAATTAATACATAACATGACATTAGGTAGTGATAACTGCAATAAAGACAAATAAATACAAATATAAAATTATGGAACAGAAGTATTAGTTCATATAGGATGATTGGTAAAAACCTTTCCAATAAGCTGAAATCTGAGCAGAAAGCTAAAAGAAGTGAGGGAGAAAGTCATATGGGGTGTGTGTGTGTGTAAGGGGGCTTGGGAATGAGGCTGGGAGAAGTAATCCTAGAAAGAGGAAATGCAAACATAAAAACATGAGTTAGGAGCATGCTTATCACATCAAGACTATACAGAACAAGGTAGGAAATGTGTTATATAAGACCTCATGGGGCCTTGGAGAATTTAACATTTTACTCTAAGACAGAAATTTCTTAAAGCTGTATGTCTAATGTAGTACCCCTAGTTACATGTGGTTACTGAGTGTTTGAAAAGTGGCAGGTCCAGATGAGAGATGTTATAAGTGCAGCATAAAATCACACCAGATTTAAAGGATTAGTACCAAAAAAAGTAAGATAGCTCGTTAATATATTTATGTGAATTACATATTGAAATGATCATTTTCAATATATTGAGTTAAGTAAATATAACTATCACCATTTTATTTTTAACTTTTTAAAGTAGATGTTGAAAACTTGAATTTACACATATAACCTTCATTACATTTCTTTTGGACAGCATGGCCTTATACATTTTGCACAGAGAAATGATAATGTTCTTGGCTTAGCTTTTACAAGGTGACCAGATATGAATCTATAGCAATAGTCTAGGAAAGAGATCATTGTTGATTGGACTGGTGGTATGGGTGGCAATAGGGAGAGTGATTAGATTAAGGTAAATTTTGAAGGTTCAGATAACCTACAAAATTTGTTATGAACTGGAATATGAGAAAATATCAGAAATAATAATGACTCCTAGATTTTGGGTCTAGAATAAAATAAAAGTAGTTGTTTTTGGTCACTGAAGAATTAGATAAAATTATACATTTGAAAGTAATAGTATTCTGTTCTTAAAAACGATTGACTTTATTTGTCAATATCTGGTTCACGTCAATAGCTCTGAGAATCAGCTTACTCTCTCACCATTATCTGCTGATATCCCAGCTTGGCAGTGAATTAAAACTCCATTATCTCTTCTCCACAACCACTTACTTAGCCCTACATTAAGGTTAATTTATTTTGTGTA
>SSHV01009980.1:68414-84313 GCA_009793145.1 Cynopterus brachyotis
GAAATTAGATAATTGAATCATGGTCATGGTAATAATATAAAAATTAAATTTATTTTAATTCTAAGTAATCTAAGAGTATGACTTTAAAGTATATAATTTTTCTCTAGCTGAATATTTCTTAAGGAACATTTTGTACCCTTCAAAAAATATTCTTTCCTCCTCAATTGTAGTCTATTGTCACTCAACCTCAAAAGTTCCATTCTAGGTTACTAATAAAATTTCTTTAATAGCTACTTCTTAATAATTATGATTATTAATAAAACACATTTTCTTAATAGTAATTTATTTTTCAATTATTTGTTTAAAATGTTCATTTTCTTTAAGACTCTTTCTTTGGAGTAAATAAGTTTTATTATTTAAATAAAATATTTCCCTTAAAAGTTATATAAATGGTGGAATGCTTAAAAGCAAATACAAATATTTCATCATTAAAGCAAAAACAGGGTAAAGTTTAAAATCCTGACCTCTGTGTAATTCTATAGCAAGTTATTTTGATGGTACTTATAAAGAGATAAGATAATTAAATAAAGAATTGTTTTCAAGGTCTACCTGTTAAATTCTGAGTGTCCTTATGTATTATGATAAAGATTCCAGATCTCTGCAAGTCAACCAAACACCAACTTGCTTATAAAGTATGACTGTGTTATGAGTGATGAAAATATGTTGCCTTGCTTCATCACCATTATAAACCATTTTTTTCTTTAAATGTGGCAATTCTCAATTTAAAGACCTTTGAGAGGGCATACTCTTTAACCTCATACACAATCCTTAAATAAGTAATTGACTCTTTCAACTCTCACAGCTGTGTTAAGATATAAGCAATCTCTTCTTGTAATTAGCATTCTTTCTTAGGAGAAGGATGATGGCTGGGTGGCTATGTAGGCTAGAAGTCTTCAGAGAAGCATTCCCTTCCCTAGGGCTGGATGCAGACTATTTAAAACTTCTGTGAAAGAGTCAACAGGATTAACATGGAGTCGACTTCCTTGGGAAATGGAGCCAAAGAGATTCTAAGGAGACAAAATACTTCAAGGCAATCACACTAGTGGTGAAAATCTCCAGACTTACTGGTCCTGTCACATCTAATTTAACTGATGACATAAACATTAAGCAGGGCCACAAAGACTTTTTTTTATGAGCTTAAACTCTTTTTTGCTTCCTGAAAGCTTAGGATATTTCCATTTTTTTCAAACAGAAACTGAAGTGAAATCCATCATAAAACTTGAAAAACTCTTCTGTTTATTTAGACCTGCATGCAAGAAGATTAGCACCTTTGAAGAGAAGCATTCTTACCAGCAGATTTTAAACTGTACTCAAGTTTTTCTTTTGCTTAACTAGAAATTCTTATCATTTATCTTTTAAAAGTTTTAATTACACGCAAACATTTTCATTTATAGATAAAGATTCTCGAAAGCAATTTATATTTTGTGGAATGTTTTACATAAATTTCTTCAAGGATTTGAGTATCTTTTCATTATTAATTCTCATAAATATACAAGTAAAAAATAGAACTTCCTGAGACAATTTAATTATCTATGATATTTCATAATATGTTAAATTCAAATATTCCATTAATGGTATGTTTTTATAGAAGATAAAAATTTAAAATGTAAACAGCTATCATTCATTGTTTTATCTATTTAATTAGAAAAGCATAGTATTAACTATTAACTAGGTACAAATCATTATAATACAAATATGCAGTGAAGAAATGAATAACACTCAGTTTCTCCCTTTAAACCATGTATAGTGTAATTTGCCAATCAGACATATTTATGAATAATAGGTCCTGTTAACTATAGATGGTGGACTACGTCTGGAAATAACCAGCTTCTAGGTTGAAACTTCACTACTTGTGTAACCATGCAGGTCAGAATTAGATTCATCCCAGGAGAGTTGCAGATGTCAAAAATTCAGTCTAGGTCTACAGGTGACAGAAAGCCTGGAGCGTTTAATTTTTTATCAAATTTAAACTAGATCAAAATTTCAAGAAAGAATTTTTATCTTAAAAGAAAATATATGAATAATTATTTCAAGTTATTATGATTACTTATTGGTCCAGAAGTGAAGATGTAAGTAAATCTGGGGTAAAGTTTAATTCATTTACTCATTAATTTGTTCATTCATTTATGTATGCAAGCATTTAATAACAAACACTTTTTCCATGCATACAATGTGCTTGGCACTGGTTTGGCAACTTTACAAATATTATTTTTTACCTCTCCAGAGATTTTTGAATATTTGGTATGTGTAGTTATATGGATTTTCCCAGACAAAGTAAGCCAGCTCTGTTCTTGATTGGAACTGGCTTAAACTTAATTGGAAAAAAAAAAAAGGATACAAGAAAAGTAATAATAGAATCTACCTCTAGTGAATCTGTGCATCTGACAGAAAAATTATTAAAATAAAGACCAAAGCAGACAATAAGGAGGATTCAGTAATAAAGCAAGAAAGTCAGCAGGGCATAGTTTGGCAGCAGTTATTTAAAGCCTTCTTGACCTAGGCATTCTGGACATGTTATGTATCCTGAAAATTAAAGTTACTCTGTGGCACTGTGTGACATCCATAAGCATATAATATTGAATAAGGCAACCTTTTCCTCTTCTTGCTGTAAAATAAATTTAGAATTGACACAGTTCTATGATAACTGAGGGAATAATTAGTTAAGATAATATTTTAAGAGTCTGAAACCTAAAGTGTATCTTAAATGGGCTGAACTGATTTATATCAAGAAGGGAACCTTGAAATGGATACTAGAGATTTTGTATTCTCACAGGTGAGGGCTGATCAGGTAAAAAAAAAAAATCATATCAAAAAGGCCAAAGCCTTCATATTTGTAGGAGTCATTATCTACTTTCAAATAACATCAAGAGTCCAGGAAAGGTTAAATTTAACCTTCCTATGACTGAAATATTATTGAAAAATGTTAAAGGTTGCTAAACAGGCATCTTTTCAGAAAAAGTTGTATTTCCTAGCCTATTATTTGTATATTATTAAAATAACTATACCCCATATTTAAAATTATTTACCAATTCTTTCACTTTATAAAAGTCTCCTCAATATAATTGGTCATTATGCCAAAAAAAATCAAGTAAAATATTTTAGTGTAATTTCAAAAGTCAGAAATTGGGCTATTTCAAAATATGATACTTAAATTTGAAAAACAAATTACAAAAGTGGTGGAACCAAATATGTAGGGAATCAACCATCATATACTCACATATAAATTTAAGGTTAAACATTAAACAAAAACATTATTTTACAAAATTATACTACCAGAATTCCTAAAAAAAATGCAGCTGCATAGATGTGTTTGTGCACACACGCATGTGCATACATGCATCTATAGACTACAGTTCTTCAGAATGCTGAAATATGTAGGAACAGAGGTTACTAAGTAAAAACAATATTTTAATATGTAATTCCAAATAAGTAACGATCTACTGTTGTACTTGTACTCTTATTAGGACAGATGAACTCAAGTTTACAGAAATGAGAGTAATCCATCCAAGTTGCCTCCAGCGATCCTTAAATAATTGGATATATAAACTTGAACATTCAACTTCTTCAGCTGCAAAATGAATGTAAGGCTTGCTAATGAGAGATTATAGATATGAATGTGTTTTATAAAGAAAAATTTAAAGCAATATAAAGGAAAAATAAATTTACATGTGAAATCATCTAAACTGATAAACATGAACATATTAGTTATCTTTTTATCACACAAAAATAGACTAGTAGAATTATAATCGTCCCAAGGCACTTATAACCTAAAGAGGTGATAATAACAACACCTATGCCGGCACTGGCCCTATTTGCTCACGGATCTGTTCTTCATCCTTTGGCCATGTTGCTCAGCATGGTGAGAGGGCTAGCCTCTCTAGCCATCTACTTACTGCCTCTCTGCTAGGGCTGACCTTACTACCTCTAAATAGATTATCATCCCCTGAAGCATTTAGTCAAAAAAATACCACCTAGTGTCCAGAGAACCACGCCATATATAAAATTTAGAATGGTGTCAAGAGAAGAGGAAGCATTCAAGAAATCAAGAAGTTTAAGCTATCACTATTATTCTTCACTTAGTTACAACATTTCAGACCCAAATTGTATCTAACTGAAGATTAAAATACTCCTTGCTTTCAATTTCTATGATTAATTTTCAAAGATTTCAATAAATAATAAAAAACAAAAATTCCAATTTAATGATTATAACTATAGCAAGAGAATTGCCATATTATTATCGAATTTAATTTTATCAAGCAAAATTTTTGTTATTAATTATGTTTTTCTATAAAGAATATGTTGTAATGCTAAAATTTGGACAGATATTTAGAAAATGGTAGACCTTAAAATTAAATATTAGTATTATAAAAATTTTATTAAATTATTAGTTTATTCCATAGCAGACTTGTGAAATTAATCTGCATACTCTAATCTTGGAAAAAGCATACCTTTAAATAATATATGGTAATGATTATAGCAATTAAAAGCATTAATAACCTACTACATAAAAAATTTAGTTGAGGTAAATACTGTTGTTTGTCAATCTAGAATCTATTTCTTTTCTTCTTTGCAAATTCTAATTTTTCTCAGAAATTTAATTTATTCCTGTATGTCCATATGCCTTGGCAGAAGCTGGTCCATCAGCAGTTAGAAGACATAAGCCCTGATGAGATTAAGTCATTTGGTGGTCCTAGGTGCCTTAATAGAGTTTCTAATGTCAGAAATAGGCATTTGGCCTGATTCTGGTCAATGAAACAGGGAGTTTCCAAGAAATGAGATCCCTCTTTTCTTGGGGAGAAATTTAAAAAGTCAATTCTCTCTCCTTCTTAGGAAATGAATAATGAAGTTAAAGTACATAATAGTTACTAGCAGTCATTCAATGGAACCAGAGCAAGGTAGATTGACACAGTAGATAACAGAACAGCCAGAAACTATCTGGGTGCTGATGAAATCATTGAGTTATTGGATAAAACAGTTCTGAAACTCACTCTACATTTGGACTTCCCATTACTTGATCAAATAAATGTCCCAATTGTGTATTCTATCCCATGCAGCCTTTAATAACTGATACAATGATAATAACAAATAATAAATATTAAATTTAAAAGTTTGAATTGAAATCAGATAGATGTAAGGATAGTGAACCCAAATGAAATTTACCGATCATGTACCCCAGACAGGACCAACTGTATAACATGTGGGGCCCAGGGCAAAATGAAAAAAGAGTTTTTTTTTTTTTAATTATTAATTCAGCAATTGCTAAGCACTAATTCAAGAGGCCTTCTGAGCATGGACCCTACACAAAATCAAGTCTCATGCCTATGAAAGCAAACTTAGTCCCCTAACCTCTTTTTGCCTCAGTTTCTTCACTTGTTAATTAGCAGCAATATAGTAGTACGTATGTTAGTGATTTGGTGAGTTTTCTGTAAACTATCAATGAGGTATGAGTATATGTTATTTAAGATCAACCATACTTAAATTTATATGATTATGTGATTATATCGTTATACATTCATATTGTTCCTTTCATTAGTGATACATTTGTAAATTTCCTAATGTGTTTTTGGGCTACTATTTAGTATATTTGCCTCTTCGTGGACTGAAAAGTTTCTTGCTGAAATAGTTGCCTAACTGCTGAATGTAATAGCCACAGGGATGCAATCTTCTCTGGTTACATTATCTATAAAAATAGATTAATTAAATCTTTATGGAATTGTAATAATTCTAATTTGTTTTTCTATATCCAGTCTTCTAGCTATCCATAAACAACTTTAAATTACATACTTCTCTGACAAGGTGAAAGCTATACAATTTTCCAAAACTGTGCCTATGCCAATCTGTGCAAAATTTTTGAAATTTTACTTTCAATCTGAACACCATCTGTAGAAAACCGGGTTGGTCTGTAGACCACAGGTTAAGAGTCCTTACATCTGTGCAAACAGCCATCCTTAAACAGAAATCTAATATCAGTTTCTGGCTTAGAAATCTTTCAGTGATTTGCAATTACCATACAGGATAAATTCCAAGTTGTTTTGTATCATGTTCAAGCAAAACCACTTTGTCCCCCTTCACTGCTCTTTTCTGGGTTAACATATCAGAAACATTGAGCTTTTACAGTTCTTCCATGTGCTGTGGTGTTTCCTACCACTACAGCAGTGGTTCTCAACCTCCTTTAATTTAGTATAACTCAGTGGAGATTTATAAAAATACCAAACTCTGGCAGCAGCTCCAGAAATTATGATTTAATTGGTCTGATGTAGGGTCCAAACATTAATATTGTTTAAACTTTCCCCAGATAATTCTAATATGTTCTCTAGATTTAGAAATATCTGAGTTGTCAAGTAAACTGATTTTTATTAAATTGCTCACTGAAAAAAATGCTGTGCATCAGAGGTACATATGGGGGCTATGGTCACTGACAAGCAGGTAAATTAGTAGAGGTGTTTAAGTAAAGGATAGAAGAGCAATAAATTAGGAAGGATTTTCTTGAGAGGTAAAATTACGGGTGAGATTTCAGCAGGAGAATAATTCAGCTGGATGAGGGGACAGCAGTCATAATTAGGCAAGTACCCTCTTTTTCACTAAAACCCACAGCCAACCTTTGCAAAACACCATAGATAAATGAATGTTAAAATGTGCATTAGCTATTAAATAATGTGGAAGTTTCTGTTACCTTATAGTGTAGTTCTATGCATTCATATGTGGGGTGGAGGTCACTATCTACTTGTTTGGATTTTGAGGTAAAAAAAATTTATAAATGATATTTTTCTCTTCTTCAAATTCCAAAGGTATGTTATGTTTTAAGACAACCAGCAAATGAGATTCTAAATCTGTACCTGACCAAAATAATAACCTCATCCTATACTTTTAATCTCTTTAAAGGTACAAATATATCATTACTATAGCAGGAATGATATGAGAAATAGATGATGGAAAGCTTACAATTTACAAACATAACACAATTATTAAAATAAGGAACTCAGTTGGATCTGTTCACATGCACATCTGATATTTCCTATGCATAATGTTTTAAAAAATATTGCTTTAGGTAGCATTAGTCTTTGGGAAAATATTAAGTATACTCTAAGTCAGAGTGGTTTGCATATCATCATTGTCACACATTCACTTAAATCAATCTTACTTCTTTGACCATAAAACAAAACAAAACAAAAGTCCTTTTACAACAGGATGAGCAGAGAAAAAAAGTGAAAATATTTGTACCAAGCTGAATAATTACTAATAGAAATAAACAACATTATTAAAAATTAGAAAAGCAGTGACTTAAAAATATAAGAAAGCAGATTCTGTGGATCACTATGAACCTGGGCAGCATTAATAGGTGTCATTTCCCAGTGAACCTACGGGAAAAAGCCATAAGGCTTGCACCTGTCACCACTGTGCTGAGATTAGTTACTCTGCTTATCATGAGATTTAAGTATGGTGTTGAATGCAGTTTCGCACAAGACAATCTGTATATGTTGCCTAGAAAACGAATATGAAATTTCCATTGTTATTTTTTCTTCAGATTTTGGTCCTTGTATATACCTACTTGAAAGATTTTTTTTTTTTACATGGAACTCTGATTTGCTGCCATGTACGTAGATGTTTTACACAAATTACAGGCCCCTTTGATCCATTAAGATACAGCAGCATAAGACGTTCATTTTCTTGAGGAAATTCTAGGCTCCTAAAAGGAATTTAGTAACAGGATCCTACTTCGGACCTCACACCACCAGGGCTGTCAGGCTCTTCCTTCTCTATGATTGGATACATGTAATAACAAAATGACTTAATAGTGGAAGAACACATTACCTTATAAAAGACAATTTTAACTATTTCAAACCTGGATAACTCATGTTAGCACTCAACAATTGCTGTCATAATGCTAGCTACTTTAGTTTCTTCAAGAGCCATCTTTCGCTTGTTACTTTTCCCAAGTACAGGAGATGAGGTAATTCCATGGATTAGCTACTATTGTTAGATAATTATGGCCACACAAACCATAATGGGTATCAGATGCAATACCTAGGTAAATGGAGGATATGACATAAATACTCTTGTCCATAAATAACCTAATATTTGGGAAATGGGTAAGCTAAAGGCTAGGTTAGAATTCTAAGACATCATCACAATTATGACTTTCTTCCTCTGCTGTCACTGGCCAGAGAGAAGAAATGACCAGAGGTCATAAAGTTATGCCAAGGCCTGGCCTATCTTGGTGATTTTATGCAAGCATGCCATGAGGAAAATTAACAAAACTTTTACTCAAGAAGTACAACTTGAAGAAAATTAACATAAATTAACTTGGAGCAAATTAGCATTTGCTGAGGAACAATATCTAAAGCCAGATTTATTCAAATCTATATAGAATTACTTTTTAAAAAGGAAACCCTCTGGTGAGGATTAGCTACCAGAGAAGCCTAGGTTCTTTTCATACTGGGAAAGTTATCACCAAGATTTCACATAAATTGCTTCATTTTCTCTGTAAGGATGTACGGAAGTACTAGATGGTGAGAAATCTAAGACTCATTGTAAAATGATTCATCGATGATCAAACACAAACAGAGCCAGAAATCTTTATGAGAAATTTTATTTCCCAGCACAAGACAAGCAAATGGCATCATTTACAACATCATCTCCAATAAAAAGATGCAGAAGTGAATCATGCACACATAGCACAGTTTGTGATTATGGTGTTTGAATTTCAGGGGGAAAAACTATAATACCCATTAGATGATACATTTAGTCACTTGTTTATTCATTCAATGGGCTTCACGTTATTTCCTTCCAGAGTTCATCACATGGCATCCCTCCCATCATTACACTGAAGAAGAGAACACACTGGGAGTTTCTTAAAAGATACTGGCTTTATTTGGTTTCATTCTTCTTCTATTGTTTCCCCAAAGATGACATCTCTTAAAAAAGATCTCCTAATGTATTTCTTGATTTCAGATCAGGCTGAGCTTCTCTAATGGATTATCTCCCCTTCATCCAGACCCTTTTCTATTTGTAAGGAAAAGCCAGCCAGCTGGAACAGAAGGGCAACAAGTACAGCTGAAAATTCCAGGCCCACAGGTGTCCATTCTCGCATTTGATAGCTTGCCAATATCAAAGCTAGATTTGTTGAAGAGATCCCTACAGTTGTTTCACAGAAAGAAAATTATCCACCCATACTAACAGTAATAATCCCCTCTACCATATTTGACTTAGTACTTAAGCTAGAGCCACAGGCCCCTTTCCCCACCAAGACTGAACCAGTATCAAGTTCTCCATCCTCTTAACAAGTGAGTGGCAGACTGTCAGGATAGGAATTAGATGGGTACAGGTGGCAACACCTGCTTGAAATGCTTTTGAGTATTTTGTGTTTTATTGTTGCTGCACACCACTGCATCATTCTTTCTTTGCCTACCAAATAACCATGGTACCATTTGTCTGAGTTTAACGTTTGTTACAAACCCAGATTTTGGATAAAAAGAATATGAAAGGATTTTTTTCCCACTGGGAATATGAAACGAATCAGAGAAAAAGTAATTATTTTGTTGCATCTAATGAAATACAAGGTAATCTAGTTAGAAAGTGCATAAGTCCATTAGCAGACAGATGACAAGGGATATTATTGACAATTCTCCAGGAGCTAATAATTTTCAGTCATTGGTTGATCTGAAATACAATAGTCAGTAAACTGTATGTTCCAAAATGATACTTATGGACACAAAATTTAAATATAAATATCTCTGAATGAATAAGAATGAATTTCTAACTCATCTGTATTTTGATTGGTGCCTCATATAATACATTTTCTTTTAGAGTTATTGTTTATCTTATTTTATGTTTCAGTTAAGCGTTAAACAAATAAATGCACTGGCATTTTCTGGACTTGTGAGATGGGATACAGTTCCATGGTACCATCTTGAATGAGATTTCAGTTTTCAAACTAGAAGCAGAGGATCTAATAGTTTAATGAAACCAAAGCATCAGGGTAGTGACCTAAAGATGTGCAGTGGTTAAAGAGGTTTTAAAGTGAGATTGTCTCTCCATAGCACCCAAAGTTTTCTAAATGAATCTCAACATATGATCACAGAAACTGTTGCTTTAAATTTGTTTATTAAATTTGTTTTTTGTTTGTTTGTTTGTTTGTTTTTATTAGTCAGATCCTGGCATGAAGGATATAACACATTTACACAGCAAAATTGTGAATTTAAAAAAAGAACTATGTATAAATCTGTGGTTGGAGATAAGGAATCTCTAACAAGGAATGGTATAGTTCTTACCACAAGATCTAAATGGACAAGAGAGGGAATGATTATGGGAATTCAGAGAGTAGTTGTAAGACAGGGTGGACCAAATATCAGCAGATATGGCCTTAAATGGAGAGATGGAGTTATTGCCAGTGCAGACAGAGAAAGATCTTACTTTCTTACTTCTCACCTGCCCTCAGTCTCTTGCTAGAGCATCCCATTATCTTAACCCAACCAGAAGCTAGAATCTGGGGTCCTATAAAGATGTCCAAATAGCCTCAATTCCCAAAGAAATAAGCAAGAGATCAAATGGTGAATAGCTGAAGGATAAAACTGAAGGCATCCGATATGATCCACATGTGTTTGTCCTGTAAAATACTTTCTTTTTCTTTTTCCTAATGCCAGTTTACATTTATTATTTCTTCTCATAAGGCCAGGAGAGAATGAGGAGAAAAAGAAAAAATAGCAAAATCATAGAAAGACAGACAGACAGAGATAGACATATAAAACATTACTGCTACAGTCCCTGCTTCTATACTTGGTCACAGGTCCAAGTGGATAATTGCAGTTTTTGTCTTCCACCACATATTCCATGCTCCCCTTTTAGCTGTAGCCATCATCTTAACTGGATGGTGTCCTTTCTCTGCTGGAATAAACTAACCCTTCATTTTTCTAGGATCTGAATCTGTCATGGTCTTATTTTTATGAAGTAAGTTACTGTAGCTTTCCACAATCAGAATATTAGGCAAGAGAGCTCTAAGGGGCTGCCTTGGTAAATCACCTGGGTTCTAATTCCTTCTTGTATCTATTGTATAGATGAAATCCAATGTCCCCACTGATAGTTAGGATCACTATCCCTGAATGCCATCATGATCCTCTTTCTCAGCCTTTCAGTTAAGCAATATACTCAAATTGGCCAGAAGAAAGCCTCAACTTCCAATTCATCTGACACATGATGTTCTTCTCCAATAGGAATCATTCTGTCTGCAGTAGTAGGGCATCTAACATCCAGTGGGTAATTTAGTAAAATAATGAGGGGCCACTTCTATCTCTATGCCTCCATCTCAAGAACAACAACAAATTTTGGATATGAGATGATGCCATCACATGTTGACCAGAAGTTTATGGCATATGGTATATCCAGTAGGAAACTACTCCATCCTCTCCAGGTGTTTTCTCCCAGCTGGTACCCAAACTAAATTCAAAACTATTTATTCTATCAAAGCTGCTACTGGGTGATGAAAGCCAGCTCTACTGAGCCTCATAAAAATCCCAGATGATTTTATTGGGGAGTTCATTGTTGCATTTTATTTGAATAACATAAATCATATGATCAGAGGTGACATTGTATGAAATATGCTGATAGGTAAGACACTCTTAGTGTCCTTGAATAGTCGATCCGGCAGAAGCACTGCCCAAAGGGAAGAAAACCAATTTGTATAAAATGTGTCAATCACCAGTCCCCCACCCCCACCATGGGAAAAAGGGTTTACTGTAATTTACTTGCCACCAGTGGATGGTGCCTTGTTGGAAGTTCAAGATTGCCCTCTGATGTTGAAAGGTTGAAAACTCAACAAAGGGAAAAAAGCCAGAATAATTTTGGCGAGAGGAAGTCCTTGTTGCTGAGCCAATACGTAGTTTCAATCACTATCTCTGTGGGCTTTCGGTACATTATCTTTTGTTCAAGGGTATCTAGGAAAGAGGCTGACTGACTCCCTAGGACAGGTCATCTTGTCTACGTGCTTAAAGAGAGCCTCCTTTTAGTGAATGGCCTCTAGTTGGCATTTAATGAGAAACTGATACATCTTCACACCCTGTGCCACCTATGAGAGGTCCTATCAAATACTTCTCGCCTGGATTTCTTGGTTATCACTCTTCTAATTTTATTTTATCAGTCATTCAAACTATAGCCACTGTAAATCAGTACCAATATGGGCCTCGGGACCATCTCTTTCACTTAAAGTGGACCACCAGAAATATCTAAAGTACTTCTCACTAGGAAGGTGTCCCTTTACCACTGCCTTTCAAGGCTACCTCTGAGTAATGCTGCAAAGCTATTTTGTGTCAATTCTCCTTTAGGTACTGTGGGAAAATCCCACAAGAGGCAAAGTCCCCTCCTGCATAAACCTAATCATTTAGGGCACAGGTTCCCAAACTGTCTTGGTTCATAGCACCCTTAGCTTCTCAGTAATTGTTTGCAGCACACCTAAGCCAAAAGAAATACCTAACAGTTCCATTTATTAAGTATTTAGGCCTTAACAACTTACTTATATCCTAAAATGTTATTTAAAATAATAATACACAAACATTAAAAAATTACATTTTATTTTGCTTTTTAATGACCATAATTAATTTTAATGGAAAGTGTGCAGCTGTGGGGCACTTCTCAGACTTTGGAATTATATTGGCACTCACTACCCTCATTTATTATTCCATATTAATTTTTTCATGGTACTTACTTTTTTATCATTCTCACCTCTACCGAAAACCCAGTTTTATAAAGATGTTACACTCCAAAAATAATGTAATTGATTGAACATTAAAACTAATCTTCCTCAAATTAGCAGTTTCTATGGCCTCTGAAATATATCAAGTATCTAACATTTCCCTCAAATATTTCCAAAATTTGACAGTGTCCTTTTGAGTTCATATATATATATATATACATATAAAATGTTAGAACATTATAAATTGACTAAATAAAAATATATCAGTATACAAGAGGTAGAAAGAAGTACAACTTAAAATAGTTTTCATGGAATTCTCGAAAGTAGAGAAATTGGATCAGAGATGAGTAAAATAAAGAAGGAACAGCACTCCATGCAAAGAGAATAGGAGGATAAATGTCCCGAGGCAGGAGCACAGTTTGCATGCTCAAGGAACATCAAGGAAACCTATATAGTTGAAGTCAAATGAATAAGGTGAAAATAGTAAAAATGAGGTTAGGAATTTTCCAAGTCGAGAAGGGGAGCAGGTAAAATTATATAAGGCTTCATGTCTACAGGAAGACTAGATTTTGTCCTGAGTGAAAGGAAGTATCAGAGTATTTTGAAAAGAATTTTGGACATACTAAGTTCGAGATGGCCATTAGATAGCCACATATATAGTCATATATTATGACTATATGTGATCATTCTCATATATATATATATAAATTCACAGAATTCAAGCTAGAGGTATGTACCTTTGATTTTTCATTTATATGATACATAAAGTCATGGGACACTGCTGTTATGAAACCTCAAGTTCAGTTACTCTCCTTTTGGAATTTGCTGCTAGCATATCATTTATATACTTTCATATGTGCATTTATTTATGTACATATTTATGTCTGTGAGCTCCCCTTTGAGGGAGCTTTTTAAAAAGTGTATATATTTTTAAGAAACATATATGAGTACCTTCCAGAATGGTTTTGCACTTGTATCTGCCAGGCACTTGAATGGCATCATCAGTTAAAGATAAAATTTTGGTTGTTAATTTTTCATCTGAGATGTTGGACCAAGTGAAAAGATAAATTTGAATCCTAAACCTATGGCAAATACAGGTCTAGCGTTTTGATTTCCCAAATCCACCATGCCAAGATGCCAGAGAACAGAGTTTCTATCAAGTTTCTTGGGAGCACAATCCTTAGGCTCCAGCTTTAAGTTGGGGTCTTAATTTAAACTCTGTACTTTGCCTGATAGTCAGGCCTGGTTTCTTTTTAATTTATTCTTTAAAACCTGAAGCTGTAGATATATGAGGGATAATCTTCCACACACTAAGGGCAATTACAGTGTTAGTTCAGAAGCTTCCCTTGCATTTTCTCATTTTTCTACTTGCCAACACAGTTTTACATTCCTATTTGTCATATTCTATGACTTACGTTTTTATTATATTGATAACAGTTTTACTATATCTTATTCAATATCAACATTCTAACACCTTATGACAATAAATTTCAAGATATGTTTGTGTTTTATCTTATTGCAACCGAGAGTGTTTCTCCATTTCTAACTCTCTTTTATCATGTTAATTCAAATGCTTGTCAGGACCTATTTAGTGTTTCAGTTTTGTTTTGTTTTGTTTTGTTTTTCCTCAAGAATATTTCAAATACGTTATTTTTCCAATTATGGATAATTTTTTGCGAATGTTTTGGGTTCTGATTCTTTTTTCCTCCTTTCTCTCCTAAGTATAGACAAGATCTTAACTTTCCTTTGGCCAAACCACTGCAATATTTCTTTACCAAGCCTTGAGAGTACACCAGTGAACAAGATGACAGAACACGCTGCCCACATGGACTCTATAGCTCACTGTTTCTCTTTATGTCTTCCATACATGTTGTCTTTCCTCATTTTCTTTTTTCATTTTATTGTGGTTAAAAAAAACACATAACATGAAATTTACCGTCAACATTTTTTAAGAGTACAGTACAGTATTGTTAATTATAAGCACAATGTTATACAAAAGATATCCAGATTGTTTTTATCTCATACAAACCAATCTCTAGACCGACTGAAAAGAAACTTCCCATTTCTCCCTCCTTCTGGAGAATCACCATTGTACTTTCTTTTTCTATGAGTTTGACTACTTTAGATACCTCAAAGCGGTAGAATCATAAAATATTTGTCTATTGTGATTAGCTTATTTCACATGTGTAACATATTTAAGGTTCATCCATATTGTTGCAAATGGCAGAATAATATTCTTTTTAAAGGCTGAATCAATATTCTACTTTATATGTGTACATATAATAAATATTATATACATTATATATAGTAAATATTACACATGCTTATATATGTACATGTTAATTATATATATACATATAATATTCCATTTCTATATTTCTATATCTCTTACCCATATATAATGTTCCATTTTCTATATTTCTGTATTTCTTACACATAAATATATAATATTCCATTTTCTATATTTATGTATTTCCTTTTTTAAAAAGCTGAATAATATTCCATTTTATATATAAAATTTTCTTTATCTATTTGTCCACTGATGGACATTTACATGATTTTTTCCTCTTGGCTATTGTTATAATGCAAATATCTGGGAATGCAAGTATCTCTTTGAGATCCTGATTTTAATTTTTTTAGACAGATATTCAGAAGCAAGATTTCTAGGTCATATAATAGTTCTATCTCAGTTTTTTGAAGAACCTCCATATTGTTTTTCATAGCAGCTACATTATTTTACATTCCCACCAACAGTATGCAAGGGTTCCAATTTCTCCACATTCTTGTCAACACTTATTTTCTCAATTTTAAAATAATAACCATTTGCACAGTTATAATGTAATATCTCACTGTTTTTTATTTTTATTAACCCAATGATTAGTGATGTAGAGCATCTTGTATGCCGTTTTGTATGTCTTCTTTAGAGGAATGTCTATTCAAGTCTTTTGGCCATTTTTAACTGAGTCATTTGGGGTTTTGTTTGTTTATTTTTTTACTGTTTAGGTGTAGGAGCTCTGAATATATTTTGGAGATTAACCTCTGATCAGATATTCAGTTTATATACAGTTTGATATAGTCCTGTTAGTCTATTTTTGCTTTATTGTCTGTGCTTTTCGAATCAGATGCAAGAAATCATTTCCAAGACTGTCATGAAGGTTTTCCCCTATGATTTATTCTAGGAGTTTTATAGTTTCAGGTCTTACATTTATGTCTT